>JAEQML010066216.1:0-20194 GCA_016904865.1 Pissodes strobi | reverse complement strand
TATTGATAACAATACTCAAGGTATGTAATAACTAATATTTAAAAGATTTTTGATTTTGTGTTAACGATTTCACCATATTTCCGAATACTAATATTCTGACAAAAGACATCAAGAAGAAAATGTTGCTCGAATTTGCCCCATCTTTTAATATTTAATTAAATTTTGGCGTTTTGGGTGATTTTAAAATTGGTTAAAGGTTTCGCACAATTTTACTGTATATTTCATTCCTATTTTGTAATACAATACAACTAAAAAATAGCGATATTATCTTATATCGAATATTGACTCGACTATAGAATTTAGGCTTGAAAATTAATCTGACAAAAGGATGAGCTGGTCCACGGCCACCTTATAGACAAGGCCATGAAGCAGGCAGTTTTGAGCAAGGATGAGTCATCACAGGTAGACCAAATAGATCGTTGACTTATTTGTTTGGAAGTAGTATTTTCAATCGGTTTTTCATTTATTCGATTATTTTACAACTTGTAGTTATTATAATTATATTTTGCAACAGTTTCTTGTGGGAGATTGACTCCGTTAAAATAAATTTAAGTGATTTCGGATAGGTTTTTGGACAATAAACATTCTGGTTTAGGAGCCTATCTGTTGTGTATTTTTAAGTAATTTTGCCATTAGACAATGCCTTATCGGTGCTGTGTCCCCAAGTGTAAAGGGAAATACGACAATGGGCCTAAAGTTGCTACATTTCGATTTCCAAAAGATTTGGAGTTAAAGAGAAAATGGATTCTTGCAATAAAAAGAGAACAGTTTACACCTAGTAATAGTAGCAGAGTAAGTAATCAAAATATTTAATATAGGTACATATATTACCTATTAGGTACTATAGTGATGTTTAAAATATGGGCAGGATTACCCAAGTTCTTAATTTGTAAGAAGTTAAATATGTGCTTTATAATGACAACATTTATCCAATTCTGTAAAAAAAATTAGGAATTGGATAAACACGTATTTAACTTCTTACGAGTTATGAATTACCAATTAAGAATTACAAATTAAGAACTTGGATAATCCTGGCCCACGTATCTATTATTTATTATTCTGCTAATATCAACACGTCATGCATTATTATTTCAGGTATGTGAACTACACTTTCAAAATGATTTGATTCAGAGAAAAACCACGTTTACAAATGAATCTACTGGAGAAATATTAGAGGCTTCTCTGAAATTGCCAAGATTAGTAGAAGGTAGGTACATTGAGAAAAAAAATAAGCTACTAACCCAAACTAAAAATTTAGTAACTATAACTAAAGAGTGTAGATAACATAGAGGACAGGTCAATAAGTTAGTTATGAAAGAAAATATGAATTAGTTAACTGTAAATATTTATATCTTAACCCAGTTATAGTTGTCTAAGCTACAAAAGATAGTTGCAGCACCTACACTTTAAATTCAAATTTCCTATTTCTATAATAGGCGTTACAACAAATTATTTTAGTCAGTTTAACTAAGCTTTCTAGTTGTAATCAATATTTCTAGTTAATACACAAACAGAAGTAGTTATATAAGCCATAATTTTGTTTTGGTGTAACCAGTATAATTATCAATGACAACTAATTTTGCTAGTTGAATTTGTCGCAACTAAGGAGCTTCGTTATGACATGGAACATTTTGGGTTAACAAAAGAAAACATAATAGCAAACTTTTTTCTTAATCAGAAATGCTTGCTAACCAAACTGAACCTCATATAAGACAACAGGATTATAATATTTTTATTTTGAGATATGTATGTATAAGTATCTAGAAATATGAGAAAAAAATTAACACTTACTGTCTTATTATGTAAGGGTCTTTGTATATACCACGAAGGAATAACTAGACTACTAGTTGTGGGAACCAAGTTGTTGCAACTAATTTTTTAATAATATTTTTGGTATTTTTTATTTAACTCGCTTAATCAGTGAACACATGTTGCCACAGCCAGAATAATAGTTATCTATCTTTTAACAAAAATTTGTAATAATCAGAACTCATGTCAGTTATAATAATCTATAAAGTTCAACTAATTTAAATTATTGCAACAACAAGATCAGACTGGTTGTAGTAACTATTTTTTTTAGTAGTGACTACTAAAAAAGATCAACCCATGTACTTAGTTAATGCAATTTTCTCAGTGCACATCTGCTTAACAGGGCTCTTCCTTTCTTGTTATTGAGACAATCCTGTTTGTTATAGGTGCTATTCCAAGTAAGCTACCTGGATGCCCTTCATACTCAAGTAAAGATGATGTCCCTCTCCGAGAATGTCCAGACACTAAACCCAGAAAGATCAAATGCCGGGAAATGGAAAGGGCTATTGCTGAAAGTTTGGATGTAGCAACTACCTGCAATAAAGCAATATCTTTTACTTCGCTACATGAAGCTGACATCAAAATGAATGAACTTGAGGATGGATGGTTGAAAGAAAAAGGAAGAACAAACTTGTGTGTTTTTTTTTTATTTAAATGGACCTGCTGAAGGGTACCCAAGTGTGAAAGTGTCTGTGTTTCTGTCAGAAGACTTGAACATTCAAGTGTTTTTTTGGCAATGTGTTCGTTAAAAAAATATTGTGTTCAGACAAGAGTGTTATAAAACCACCAGTGCGGGTCGAGGATATTATTACTTTAAATAAAGTGCTTCATGAATCCAAAATATTTTTGATAGACAATGAAAATAAAGATGATAATGTTAATGTGGACAACAAAGGTAAGCTTCTCTTAGTTTCGGACATCTTAGAGTCAGTGCAGTGGCAATACCAATCTGAAAAGTGAGATATGATTGAGTTTTTGAAAGAGCAAATTAATCTTTTGAACATTTCCACAAAAAACAGGCTCAGATATACTTGTGAGACCTATCTGTTTGCTTGTTTGCTTCATTCAATATCCCCACGTGCGTATAAGTTTTTGAGAAGCTCGGGTAAATTAACTTTGCCATCTCCAAGGACTCTAAAAACCATGTGTTTCAGTTTCAGCACGGACTCAAGGTTGGAGCAGAATGATGCCAATTTATGCCAATTTTTTAAAGTATGCATATAAACAAATAAATAAATATTGCAAAACATTTTTAAGTTCAAATGAGTTGGACGAAGAGTCCTCCAATATTAACTTTAGCCTCATATCGGCAACATCTAGGGGAGGACTTTGTTACCCAGGTGATGAAGTCGTCAAAATTGCATCATATGCCTATATTATAATAAAAAAGTTATTTGATAAAGAAGACGAATTTTTAAAACAAAATAAACGTCAAATTTTTAAAGCATTAATATTCAATGCTATAACTAAACTAGAGGACATTTTTTTGGGGCATAATGGCATATGCCATAGTGAAGATCAAATTTTAAAATTATTAATAAAACCAATGACAAACATTTTTTTTAAAAATTACGTTAAAAAGAAAAATGATTCAACTTCAACAAAAACTATGCCTGAATTGAAAAGATGTAGACCAAAAAGTAAATAAAGTACTGCCACCGTTTTTAGTTATTTTATTTGAACACTAATTAACACTTAGCACTTTATGTCTACTAGAAACATTTTACTAATACTTATCTAACTCTTATAACATCAACTATAGAACTATAACTCTACTAAACTAACTAGTTGTACTCGTATTTATATTAATATGACTTTCGTGAAGACGAACCTTCCTTTTGATTTTATTGCCACAATACTTTTTGGTTTATAACTGCTTGCATTTTATTCACAGTACTTATACAACATAGAAAAATCACTGCTCTGTATTTATATATGCGATATTTCTTTTACTTAACATGACTGAATCTAAATTAATCGTTTTATTCTATCATGTATTCTGTTATTGGTACTTACAAAGAATATGCTTCAGTGGTTACTGAATAGGTGAACTAACTAACAAATCATAAACAATGATTTGTAAATTATAAACTCTTAAGCTAGGTACTATATATAATGTTCCTTTTATCTAGCACTTGTAACAGTAACGTGTTCCTATCTTCAATTTGATATTTATTTAATTAATGTATTCTGTATTTCTCTTATATATTTTTATGATTAATAAACTTGTCTCCTGTTTTATCATATTGTCTTATTTTAATATTAATAAGGAAGCAAAGGACTTATTAGGTACAAGGGTATGATCAAGGTAAGGCCCTGGTAATTAGGTGAGTAGAAACTAAATTAAAACATACATCAAAATAATTCCCTTTTAATTTAAAGCCCCCCAACCCCCTATCAAACAAAATAATTACCTTCCCTTCAAAAACCAAAAATAGAATGATAAAAACACTAGATAATTATAGCACATTACAGTTTGTTCTCTGGTTTGTTTACATTTTACGGTCGACTCAATGGTCTACCTGTGATGACTCATAATATGCTGCTTCCTGGCCTTGTCGTATAGGTGGCCTTGGCTGGTCTATGGCCGCCGCGTCAAAGGTCGCCTGCCAACATGAATGTTTTATTTGTATCATGGCCTGCCGATATTCTGCTAGTATTCGCGCGAGGAAGGAGACACACGACACACCGTTGACATGCCGCCTGCGGAGAGTGATCCTTCTTGTCATATAGTTTTGCCCAAATACATAATAAAAAGATAAAGACTGATGTACTATACTGCTAACGTGCTAACACTCCGTTGAGGTTATGTGTTGGTGTTATACCTAATTGTGCAACAACTGTAGCCAGATTATCAGAAAATGACGCGTCGAAATGAGGATCTCTTATTGGCTAAATTTGTAACGTGCGCAGTTTTCCCTGTTGCTGTCTTGTTTGAGCATTTACGTTTCTCTGCTTTTTTTTTGCTTCATATGTTGCACTGAAAGTATTTTCAAATGTCATTTAAATTCAAGTTTAAATTACCCTTAACGCAACGCATTATTAAATTGGATTTTAAAAGCTATATCTGTTGTAAAGTCATCGGTACGGGTGGGCAAGAAATTGAGTAATCGATTAAATTCTTAATATTTTAGCAAATAACTGAATAATCGATTAATCGAAATAATCAAATATCGATATTTTCTGAAATATTAATCGATAAGTCGATTAATCGGTAATTTCTTAAAAGTGAATCGAATAATCGATTATTGTCGCCCACCCCTAATCCCATAATATTGTAGTAAGTGAAACTGAAGGTGAAATTTCGGTAGAATCATTATTGCTGATGCAAGACTGATGTTATTATAAAAAGAGGTAATAAATACTTTGGCTGAATCAGCAGATAAAAATTTATAATTTAGTTTCAATTTGTAAATATGGCTTTGATATTACCTTCAGATATTCAGAATATAAGCAAGTGTTTTTGAACAACAGCTGCACTGATGCTTCTATATTTTTTACTAGTTGCGTCCCTATTAGATCAATTTTTAAAAATAGCGATAACTCTGAAATACATGTATGGCAAAATTGCAGGCCCTCATCAACGCGTTTCTGTCATCCGCTTAACATTCATTTTGCTCGTGAGACTCCTGAATTAACCGTTGCAAAAACAAAATTTGGATCATCGAATTAAAAATTTAAAACCCTTTTTTTACAACGAAGGAGCCCTTAATTTTCAAAATCCTTTTTTAAAACGATTTAAGAACATACAAATGATTTTTATACATGATTTTTATCGTTAGTGATAATTGATACTCCCTATATATAAATACAGATGATGAGTTAAAACAGAGTTTTATCCACAATACCGAAACAGAATATTTGCACTCGACGCGCGTTTCGCTAACCATGTTAGCATCATCAGGAGATGATTAAAACTAAAATTTAAATCTACCTAACTCCCTTTTATACTACTGTTTGCTTAATCAAGCGGAACTAAAAAGAACCAATCCTGGGATCCCGCTAGTCACGCTTGATCAACCAATACAATGGACTATACGGAATAGGCCCTCTATCTCTATTTAAACTATTCTTACATTTAATAATTTCCATACTTTCATATGCGTCTAATAATCTCCTATCAGATATATTATGAATTAATTTTAAATTTTTAATTGTTATTCTATGATTATTATCAAAAGCATGCTCGGCAACACTTGATTTCTCTGTTCTACCATACTTTAAATGAGCTATATGTTCTTTGAATCTCGTCTGTATAGATCTTCTAGTTTGCCCAACATATTTTTGGTTACAATCCATACATCCAATTTCATATATTCCACTTCTTTCTAATATTTCAACTTTGTCCTTTGGACCACCTAATAATTTCTTAATGTTAAACTGAGTCTGGTATACTAATTTTAAACCTACTTCCTTAAAAACTTTTTGGAGTCCTCTAGTATACTGAGGATTATACGGTATCGAAACGTATTTTGTATTTTCATCCTGATTAACGAAAGAAGTGGAATCACGAATGGTCTTTCTAAACAAATGCCTATTAATTAGTTTATTTATTAAGTTAGTATTAAAACCATTAACTTTCGCTATATTCCTAATCGTTTCCAACTTTGCATGGATCAAAATTATTTCCAATACAAAAATAACTATTATCAACAACTTGAAGGCACGGCAATGGGCAACTGTTTATCGCCGTTCTTAGCTAACCTTTTTATGAGTAAATTTGAAAATGAAATCAGTGAGGAGTTCGAATATTTTCCAAGGGTATGGTACAGGTATGTGGATGACATTTTCGCGATTTTCGACACAAAAACCGCTAGTGTTGAAGATTTTGTAACAAAACTAAACAACCGTTTCCCCACCATTAAATTTACTTATGAAGTCGAGAACAATGGCCAGCTACCATTTTTGGATACTTTAGTGATTAGGAACGATAATAACACACTAGAATTTGATATTTATAGAAAAAATACTGCCACTAACCGATATATTCCTAATGACTCCTTCCACTGCGACCAACATAAAATGGCCAGCTTTCATTTTTTAGTACACCGTTTGGTTAACTTTCCTCTTAGCAGAGAAAGATTTAATAATGAAAAGGAAACTATTAGGAATATAGCGAAAGTTAATGGTTTTAATACTAACTTAATAAATAAACTAATTAATAGGCATTTGTTTAGAAAGACCATTCGTGATTCCACTTCTTTCGTTAATCAGGATGAAAATACAAAATACGTTTCGATACCGTATAATCCTCAGTATACTAGAGGACTCCAAAAAGTTTTTAAGGAAGTAGGTTTAAAATTAGTATACCAGACTCAGTTTAACATTAAGAAATTATTAGGTGGTCCAAAGGACAAAATTGAAATATTAGAAAGAAGTGGAATATATGAAATTGGATGTATGGATTGTAACCAAAAATATGTTGGGCAAACTAGAAGATCTATACAGACGAGATTCAAAGAACATATAGCTCATTTAAAGTATGGTAGAACAGAGAAATCAAGTGTTGCCGAGCATGCTTTTGATAATAATCATAGAATAACAATTAAAAATTTAAAATTAATTCATAATATATCTGATAGGAGATTATTAGACGCATATGAAAGTATGGAAATTATTAAATGTAAGAATAGTTTAAATAGAGATAGAGGGCCTATTCCGTATAGTCCATTGTATTGGTTGATCAAGCGTGACTAGCGGGATCCCAGGATTGGTTCTTTTTAGTTCCGCTTGATTAAGCAAACAGTAGTATAAAAGGGAGTTAGGTAGATTTAAATTTTAGTTTTAATCATCTCCTGATGATGCTAACATGGTTAGCGAAACGCGCGTCGAGTGCAAATATTCTGTTTCGGTATTGTGGATAAAACTCTGTTTTAGTGCATGTTGCCGAAGGTTCCAAACCCCAACGTAGTAGGACAGATGATGAGCAAAAAATTCAACAATTATTTGTCTAAAACACGATATATTAAACGTGTAATACTTAATAACTTTTATGTCTTATTTCTGGTAAACCTTATTATGGCCAGCTTTCCTAGAAATTCGACCAGTGTGCGCCGGGTCCAAAGGTCACATGCCAGTATCATGCTAGTTTTCGCGCGGGGAAGGAGACATACCGTTGACGTGCCGCCGTGGAGAGTGAATCTTCTTATCGTAGTTAATATTCGCTGATGAGACTGTCAGGAACAGAAAAAATATAAATTTAAATAAAATGCTGAGACTTTATATATTTAAACTCTTAGGTATTAGACGGAGAGCCAGCGACGATTTTAGTTAAGGATTTCAAGCAGGCTAAACATTTTAATGATGTTAAAGGAAATACTACTACACGCAGTCGTGCGTGGCCGGGTTTACCTACCCTGGCCGACCAAAGGGGTGAAAAAAGACTACTTACTTAAGGTATTTTAAGCAGGCTCACTTTTTAATATATTAAAGTTACTTTCGCCTAATAGGGGAAAAAATAATGGCAGACCAAATGGACGCCGGAAAGGGCGCGCCCTTTCGGCACGAATCACAGCCGTTGCCAGACTTGCCAGTTTAGATTAAGCGCTGTGCGAGGAGTAACCTACGTTTACATCTGACAAAAATAGACTCGGAAGTTATTTGTGTTTTTTTGTGACAACGTCGCAGATAAAAAAGTAACTGTATTTATTGAAGAAACATTAAGAAAGTGCCAGGAAATTTTAGTTTTAAGAAAATAATATAACTTGAAATATAATATAAACACATAGATTTGCCTAAAAGTGTATTGCTGATGCACATTACCCTAAGAACTTCACTGTTGTACAAAAAAAGTATTAAGAGAAACTGACATCCACGAGTGATGTATAAAACTGTATAAAATGAAAAACATGACCAACATGGCCAAGTTTCCAATGGCCAATGAGGTAAGATATGCTATTTTTGCGAAAATAGTCAAAAAAGAGATCAGTCGTTTCAACGTAAAATAAAAGGCATTGATGTAGCGCAAATGCCACCGTGTCAAAGTGAGTTACGTCAGCAATTATTGAGAACCAAATACATCACGACTATTTGGAGAAATGCACATTTAAGAATCCAACTGACTTAGTACCAGTCAGCGTGATTATATAATATACACGTTGACAGTGCAGCCCCGCCTGGGAGTATTTTTGATTGGCTGCTGTTAATCATACAGCGACCCAGTATTCATAGTTATAATATACGTGACTACAGTGCACTACTAACGATTTTTTTCCGTTTATTCCTTACAGAATTACATCTCTTTCTTTGTGTTTCTTCAAGTTTATTAAAATTGGTATGATGACACCAATTTTTTTCGATAAAGTAACTTTTTTAATTTGTTACTGGCGGCTAGCGCCACGTATTCCACTTCGGCTTTCACATTGCTAGGTATTATTATGGCTTTGCATGGCCCTCAGCTCGCTTTGCTCGCTACGGGGGCTCAATCAACAAGAACTAACTAAGTGCTAACTAAAACTAACCCAGGGCTAACCCAAACTAATCCAAAATTAAGCAAAAAAGGTAATTTAATAAAAAACAATAAACAAAACATCTGTGGCGACCGACGGGAATCGAACCCAGACGTTGTAGAAATTTTGCTAGAACGTAGAGACATGCAGACATATGGCGTCGCGATCTGCACTGTAAACCGCGTATATTATTCCTAGCTACACTCAGGCCGTGTATGATTTATGCCAACCAATATAACTCAATAAAAACGAAATTAACACTGTATTCATGTATATTATACAAAAACGCTACCAGTCAACAATGGATGGACATAAATTAATCATTATTACGATTTCGTATGGTTTGAGGGAGAGAAATTTCCGCCAATGGTCGGTGATGACATCGCGTCATACAACTTCAATGATGATGGGATTCTCCCAGGTCAGTTATTTTATAATAAGTACGTTTATCGACATTTACCCTGTTACTAATGAGTATTAATTATCCTTGTAGATGATGACATTGAATTTGACAGAATGCAGATGATTTTAAATGAAGAGAGCAACGATATAGATGCACTTGAAAAATCAGATGAAGATAGTCGAGACAGTGAAGAAGACAGCAATTAAAAAATTAATCATTAATCCGATATTATGGTATAAAACACAAAATGCCTTGTCCTCTATAAATACAGCTACTCCGTACTTTATAATGCTTAGGCACAACTCGAGGTCTGCCGGTATGTTAAAGATGGAATTTTGGTCTGCCGTTTTAAATAAACAATCTCTTACATATTTTTTGTATCACCTAAAAATTTCAGCTTGCCTACTTTATTTTAAATGGAACTAAGGTATCTTGTATGCTAATATTTTCCCCCTATCAGGCCAATGAAACTTTAATATACTAAAAAGTGAGCCTGCTTGAAATGCTTTAAATGGAAGTAAGGTGTTTTATCACCACTTTACGGTCGTCTGCCCGCCCTTTCCAGCGTCCATTTGGTCTGCCAATATTTTTCCCCATTTAGGCGAATGTAACTTTAATATACTAAAATGTGAGCATGCTTGAAATATCTTAAATGGAACTAAGGTATTTTGTCGCCGCTTTATGGACGTTTGCCCGCCCTTTCCGCCGTCAAAATGGTCTGCCAATATTGTTTTTCCCTATTAGGCGAAACTAATTTTAATATACTGAAAAGTGAACCTGCTTGAAATACCTTTAGAAAGTAGTTTTTTTCACCCCCTTTGGGCGACCAGGATAGGTAAACCCGGCCACGCACGATTGCCAGATCGGCCTTTCTACGTTTAGTAATCTTTCTTTTAACACCATTAAAATTTTTAGCCTGCTTGAAATTCCTTAACTAAAATCGTTGCTGGCTCTTGGGCTATATGCTTTATTTTTTTAGTTAAGAGTTAAGAGTTTTTTTGTGAATTTGCTTTTTTGTTGTTTTTTATTTTGTTTAATTTTGTATTGATTTAATTACAACGGAATAATAAAGTAGTGTTTCATTTAAATATACGTTTTTGTGCTAACTAGTTTCTAATAAGTTTTCATACAAACTTAGCCCATAATTTTTTCACCTACGGCGAAATTGTCTGCGGCGCTCTTCTCCTCCTTTACCTTCCGAGTTGGCATTAATATGAGCGCTTTTTAACCAACACTAAATAATCCTTATAAAAAAAGAAAAATAAACATAACTATCTGAAAATTAACCAAAACCGGCATCGGCAGCTGGAAAGCTATTCCATGTTTTAATAATTTAGATCCTTGTTTTTTCTGCTATTAATTGCTCCGGCTTATTAGCAAAATAAAATATATTGGATAAGAAAATCACAATACGTCCCGTTTCGTTTTTAAAAAGTGCTAAATATTTTTGGTCACGCATCTCTGAAAAATTATAAACTGGATAATATTGTGCTCTTTTTGAAAAAATTAAGAACTTAAATATTAAGTTACTTACGTAATGTCAATTAATATAATATTTATTATTCAGATATACTTACCCACTCTTGCAAATTTAAAATAATTTTTATCCATGCAGTTTGGATATTTTACCCATTCAACAATGGGGCCACCAATCTCCTTACGTTTTTTGCCTTTATTTTCGCTGAAATATATACTTATATATAGGATGGAAAACACAGATTACGTTTTTTTAAATAAGAAGTAAAATAATACTAAAATAACCTGGAAGTCAGGTTACTAGCTAGGGAGGAGATATGTTTCTTCAATATTTAGCTAAACATATCACTATTTTGTTATTTTAAATATTAAAAATTATAAAGTGTTCGATAGTTGAAATTTTTAGTCTTATTCAGTCAGGAGCGAACTAATAAATTGATGATGATTCTTTTTCTCAGCAGCTGATCCTGCATTCAAATGTTTTCGTATTTCCCTAATACAGGCAATTAAGTTTTAATCAAAACTATTAGAATCCTATATCATTCATTCAGTCATTTCTTACTAGTTTAAATACAAAAAAAATATATTTTAATCTTTTTTATTTAGAAATAGAAAAAAACCGAACGTTACTTTCCATACTTAAATTAGAAGTTTCTTTAGCGATACAGATTACAAAAAATAACAAAAAAAATCGATCACGTTTTTTAAAGAAAATCAAAGACAACATTTTAGATAAAAATATTGCCGGATTTTCCTTACAAAAAAATAATATGATTTGGTAAATTGAACACCATATTACTCGTCATTTCAGAATTATCTTAGAGAAAAATTCCTCGATCTCAATTCGAGTCTCTTTAAAACATACAAACATACAATAAATATACACAATCCCACAATCAAATGTTTGTTAGCATTTCATAACAATCACAGATTACAATGAAACCTTCAAGCCCTTTATAGGAATTGTTATAAAAGAACGTAAAATTATAGAAAATGCTTCAGTTTCAGTTAATTTTAATAACAACTACTTGGTTGCCTTTGCTGAAACCTGAATATGAAGATGGACACTTAAAAATTTACTAATAATATATGACAACAGTACACGAAGATCAATAAATTTATTCAAACTCCTATATTATGACCTATAATAAATGTATAACACATTAACATCTTTTACTCAAAAGCATTTAATTGGGTTATTGTTAAGTTTGCAAATACTTGTTAGTGCTCTGAACGTTATATTTCCATATTTAGTATTTTCGTTTTTAGATTTCCACTTTTGAAAACTTAAGAAGATTTATCTTCAAAACGTATATTACTTTTAAGGTTTTTTAGCTTCTTAGGACGCTTTCGAAAATTATAGGATTTTTGAGAGTTAATTTCATTATTTAACTTGATCCCAATTTATCTCATAGGACCTGACACGTAAAAGGAAAATATTTACCACCAAAACGCTAAATATTTTATTTACCTGAATTTTTAATGTCGATAAATTTATACTAGTATATTGGATAGGTATTAGAAAAGTCAAACTGTAGCTTTGGGATATATATAATTCACATAAACAACTGTCCATGAACATTTTTATTGGTTGATATAAACAGATAAATAAACAAAGAACGACAAAAATATGTAAATGAGTAATATTTCACAAACTCATTCCCAAAAGGACTTGAAAGTTAAATAAAAAGTAACATACCTTGAAACTTTAGATTCTTTTTTACACCAATCACGAAAAAATATATCCTCAACCATTTGAGTTGTTGCAATCTGCATAAAGAAAACACAGTTATCACTCTGTAAAAACTCTCTTAGTATATTATAAGACTATAATATTTATTTCTTATGATCCCACATATAAGCTGCCGAAACTTTCTAGCGTAATTTTTGTAAAATTTTTGAAATGGCCCTTAGAGAAACTAATAAGGAAAATCATATTTATAACAGGTTCAGGCAGTGCCGCATTTACAACTTTTGATGCCCTAGGTCCGCTTGAGGTTACGGACCCCTATCGGACCTATAAGTCACAAATCAACGGGTCTGCGCGTTTTTATTAAATATGGAAACCTTCCAAAAGTAGCTTGTCTCGTTTTAATTGGAATTTGGAATTTGTTCCAATTCTTCGAAAATTTGTTGCTAATTAATATAAAGGGAAGTTTTCGAAATTAAAATGTAATATGTTTTAAAAGGTCAAACACAGATTCAGGCATTTATTTATTTGCATAGGTAAAACCGAGGGTAAAACAAAAAAAAATGTTGGAAGAGTAAAATAATTAAAACATATTTTAAAAAGACACATAAGAAAAAGATAAAAGTAAAATTTTCTCCTAGTGGTATTATATTATTGGTTTTCTCCTAATTTTCACTCACTAACCCAAAAATATTTCAGTTGTCGAAAACATAAAAATGGACCGAAGTGTGTATACATGTGAGGTGGAAGCAAATCAGTATAATATCACTTACATATTACAGCTATATAAAAATTCACAAGTTTAGTGGATGTAATTTTGAACTTTTAATGATAAAATGAAACAAAAACAATATTTAAACAATTTTTGAGGCAGCATTCCACGGGCCTAATAGGTAATGCGACACTGGGTTCAGGAAGTGCAAATTATTTCCATGAAATCCTAATAATGTAGATTTTTTTAAATGTATAAAATATTTACTTGGAAATGATATTCCACGAAGAAAAGATCAAATCTGAATAGCTGGAAAATGTATCACACTAGTTAAAAATAACTTCTCCTATGCAATAAACGCCGAAGTAATGTTAAATAAAATCCGATTTTTGGAAGAATCGGCAGCGTTTCCGATGACAATAATACTGCAAAGAGATAAAGTGTTGAAATGCAACCTGAAACTGAGGATGAAAGTTCCGAGCTTAAAAATGAAACTAAAGTCATATCTGATGACCCTATATCAAGACGAGAATCCACAATAATTGAGCCTCGTTTGAATGTTGAAGTTGGCTCCATTTTGAACCTCGAAGATATTGATATATAGATATCCAACCAAGTATTGAACATACCATTTCCTATAATGAATTAGTTTTTACTGCTGATACCGGCATCACTTCTAAAACCATGATTGCAGGAAATTTTCAAAGCACATACGATGGAAAACAAAGAAAATGTTCAAGAACCTAGAGAGATTGAGATGGATAACAGAAAAAAACTGAGCCTACCTAGAGAGGGTATGCATGGTGGATATAACTACCGAAGGAAATCTAGAAAACGAACCTTCAGAGATTATGATGAAAGGAAAATTTAAAAAAGTACTTAGTGATACCATGGTGGATACAACTAAAGAAAATTTCGAAAATGATCCTATAGACATTACAGCTGATAAAATAGAAAATTTTCAAGCAGAATCCAGAGAAATTCTAATGGTTGTAACTAACAATGAAACAAAATAAAGACAAAGAAATTTAAAAGCCGCAGAAAAACTACCTATAACGAGTCCTGAGGATGTTAATCTTGATCCAAATAAAGGAAAATAAAATAATGAATGCGTTAAAGCCCCGCATCAGGAATTATCTCAAGGGAAGCTTGATGCATTAGATACATTCAGTAAGTACTTAACTTATCCAGATCCCATAAAAAAGCAAAAAACGCTAACGTAAAATTACCCACTACGGTATCCTCGCACCCCTGGCGCATAGGAAGGATGGAAGGAAGAAAAGAACGCAGTAAAAAAGCCTAGATTAGGAATAGATTATTAGTCAAAGAAAAAACAATGAAATCGATTGCGACGAGATTAAAAAATTTTAAAGAAGAGGAAAATAATTTAACTGTGGTGCGACCTGATAAAACTCAAGGTAATGGCTCATCTTGTATGGAAGTACTAAAAAGTGATACAGAAGAAAACGACAGATGGTATCATCTGAGATGCATAAGTTGGTCATTTTTTAATTGACGTGTCAGGCCGATTATGTCGTTTTTTCCCCAGAAACACACACATTGAGTGTCATTTTTAGACGTTTTTTTTATTGGCGGAAGCCCAATGGTAATCAAATGTCTTGCGGGACAATGAAGCAATAGGAGTGCTGAGTGGGGTAAAAAAGTGTATGAAAATAGAAAATATTCGGTTTGCAAAGACGAATTTTGTCAAAAGTACGTGTTATTTTGATAAATATTCCAGAGGCGTGAGAAGGTTAGGGAAAAGGGCACCACTGTCGCGTTGCAGTTGATTAAATTTGTATCATTCTACTAATATTTCCCTTGGTGCATGGCCCTCTACTCGCTTCACTTGCTCCGGGGGCGCAACCAAACAAAACTAATCCAAGACAAGCCCAAAATAAAAAAAAAAATGATTTAAAAAAATCTGATGATCCATCCTATATTTGAGCCGAAAAAAAGCTCCCCAAAGTTCGAGTTTCGACACAAATTTCCAGCACAACTTCACAAAAGCACTAGAAACATAGGAAAATCGATGATTATATATTTTTCATTTTGGGCATGCCTTGGGTTGCGGGACGAATAAGTATCCCTCACCTAGTTACGCCACTGGAATATTTATAAAAAAATACATATTTAAAAAAAAATCGTCTTTACAAGTTGGATATGTTCTATTTTTATACACTTTAGTATCCCACCCAGCATCCCTATTCGCTCCACTATCCCACAAGACAGTTGATTACTATTAGGTTTCCGAATAAAAAACGTCTAAAAATGATGTAAACACACTCAATTTATGTGTTTCTGACGAAAAGACGACAAAATCGGTCTGACACGTCAATTAAAAATTACTTCTGAGTTTGATTACGAAGACACTATTGAGAAGTAATATCGATTTGTTTTTTGTACATAATTTTATTTTTTTCGCACACATTTATTGCCTACGTGTTTACCTAAAATTAAAAAACTAAAGAACATTTTTTATTCGTTTCTAATTATTTTTTTTTTAAATAAATATATTTAAATTAATTAAAAAAAACATTTTAATTCTTCATCGAATTTCATTAGAGAAGTACCAAAAATAGGCATAATCTCGGCCGATACATAAAATCGTGGGCGAAAAAAGGAAAAAAACAATATCTTTAAAACTTTTAGTTAAATCAGTTCAATTTAATAGGGAGATAGAAGCCGTGAATTTGTTTTAAGTTGTCACTTTTGATGTTATGCAATTATTCTAAGCATTTTATCTTGTTTATCGTTCTCATAAAATTATTCACTTGAATTTGTTTGTTTTCATTATTTTCCCTTCAATTGTTTGTCTTCTTCGTTTTGTTACTTTAAATTATTTCTTTCGGTTGTTTTTTTCTTTCATTTAAGGTGAATTGGTAGTATGTAGATGTTTTGGTCACACTGCCAATTGGAGGACGGTGATTTGCTGGTGGCGCAATAGTCCTGATTGTTGCTATTAAATAGGAACCCTTTCCTAAATGTGCGAAAATTGTGCCATTAAATCTCAAGGGGAAATTTGGATTTCTGAATAATTCTTCCGCAGTGACCAATTTTTTTTGATAAATTAAACGCTATTTCATCGAAGCAGCCCAAATTTTAATATTTTTGTTTCAATAGTTCAATAATAAGAAACCGCTCAATTTTATATTTTAGATGAAATAATTTATAAATCGGTCATCAGTTTAGTTTTAATTTCGCTTTTGTTAAAACGTTAATGGCGATACGACGGAATAATGCTAGGTTCCGGTAAGCCTTAAGTATTTTCGCCGAACAGGGAACCACACTGTTATGTACAGGGAACTTAATGCCCATCAAAATATGTAAAAGATTTTAATATATTTATAGACCAAAAATACTTACGTTTCGCCGTTTCTCCATCGCAGTGTTAAATTTTTGGCGCAACTAAAACTAAAACACACAATACAGACAAAGCAATATTTACTAATAATTTGTTTATTTTAAATTTTCAGAACCGGAGGTAACTACCTAAGAGTGTCGAGCCGTGTGCAACCCAATTAGAGAAGAATTGCATCGTATCGTTATTTTTTTTTCGGGGACAAGGGAATGGGATGAATTTATTGTGAAGGATGAATCTAAACTTTTCGTCGCGTTATGGGCATATCGGTTGCACTAGCAGTCTATATCCATTATTCGATTTAGGTATGTACTATCTGAATTTATCAGTGAAAACGTTTGAGTTGATGAGGGATGGGGCTTGTTTGTGTTATATAAAAACAATACAATAAAAATGTCTTTTATTTGTAAGAGTCACGAAGTTTTATATATTATACAGGGTCTTTGATTATATGTACGTGGCTACTGGAGCCTTTATTTTTGAAAATAGAAAAAAAAGTCTTACACAAAAATTGTAGTTTTTTTCCATATAATCTTTTGAAATAATCCCATACTCTTTATACAGCATATTTTGTATTACAATAAGGGTATAAATGAAAGAGCTTACAATAATGTTAGGAAATGTCAGAAACGTAAAATAAGCTAATTTTTGTACTTTTCAAATAATGTGGTTATTCGCAGGGAGTTTTTGAGAAAAAAAATGTTTGCGTCTATGTCCATGTCTATATACCAATACGAGAGATAAATATTATTTTAAAAAGCGGAGTATATTAGGACGGCACGACAGAAATAAAAACTTCAAAACTGGAGAATTTGCTCTTGCTCCAGATTGTTCGGCTTTCCAATAATAAAATATGTGATGACGTGTCGTCGTGTCAAAATTCAAATCGACGAAAAATGTAAATTTAACTAGCTCACTCTGTATAAAAGGTATCAGAATTTCAAAAGTGTCTTCGTATACGATTTTTTAAGTAGATTCTCGTCAAGTAATTGATTGTTCTATATATAAACCTTCATTCATTTCAATTACAAATCGATGTTTTTACATTTTTCTTAAAAAGTCCATTTTCTCGATATTTTCTAAAAAGAAAAGCATTTAGAGAGGTGTTTTTTTCTCTAAATTCTCTATCGAACTGCCGCGTCGACTCGGTTTTTTCGATCCTTGCGAATTTTTGGTGCTACAACGACACAAATTGGCCTCTTCTCAAACATAATCACGGCGAAAAAAATACTCACCATTTTTCGATTCTCACTAATTTCAATAGGGTTCGGAAGACTGTCAAAAAAAGCTATAATAAAAAGTGTACTAAACGCGCCTAATTGTTTCTCTCTCTTGCTTGGTTCAAGTCCCGACTTTACCCGAATGAACGTCACATATAGCTGAGCTTGACGCGTCACTTCTGTCGGCTCATTTACTACTCAGGAAAAAAAGTGTGCCGAACGCGCTAAAAGAGTTTTTACTTCAAAAAATTTTTTATGTTAAAATCTATCAAAAGCTACTAAGATAAATCTGCCTACTAAAAATTTCCAAAAAAGGTGAAAATCTACCAAAAAATTAGAAATCTACTACTAAATTTAATCTGGTAACGCTGACTGGGATTCCCATAAGTTAAAAGTAGGATACGTAGGGATGGGTTGTCGGCATGCGAGAAATGCTTTCGCAGCCGGAAATTCGGTTTTCCCTTGTTTATTTTATGTTTTTTTTTTGCGGTAATAAGTACCCGCTATAATAGGGCTGAATTCACTAATATTTTTAATATATAAGATTGGTATTACAAAGTTGAAGAAGCAGCTATTTGAAATGGGAAGCTGTTATCTTTGATTGCTTACATTATTATTTGAATATCATCACCCATCGCTACATCAAAGCAATGCTTCGGAAGCTGCGTGAACCCGGAGGACGTAGTCTATGTATCTTCGCTAAATATGCCTGGCTACGGGGCTAAATTGGCATATGGATGAAGCACAATGGGTCCAGATCATACCTCCTAGTTGTAGGAAGTATTGGCCCAGACTGGTGGCCTACGTTCGAGCGAGCTCCCCCCACACCTAATTCATTTATTTAACATTAAAATATTACCTTTGCAGTAGCCACATTTAAAACCTTTGGACAGCCCTTCTTCATTTTCATTATACCTACCGGTCTTGCAAAGATTGAAAGATCAATGCTGGGTAATTGAGTACTTTTTGCTAGAAGTGGGCACAATTGGCAATAAACACCGTCATAATCGTATCTAAAAACCTACTCATACAATTAGGGATTTTGGTGCATATTATACATATTCAAAAATTACTTCGATAAATTATTTTTAATTAACTATTTGTACATATATTTAATATTTGATGATTTGTTTTAAAAATATTTTTTCAATCACGGTTCTGACTGTTCCGCAATCAATGTGTCCTATATTGCCCTATAATTTACTACAATTTTGTAATTTTTAAAAGTATTTTTATTAGTTTACCACATGTCATCGTTAGGGCTTCTAAGGTTGGAGAACTTTTTAATACTTCTTTACCAGCAATATTATCATACTTTCATAATATTCATAAATAAAATTGCGAGATTCTCGAATACCGCCCCTTAAATCCAGACCCTATAATTTACTACAATTTTGAAATTTTTAAAAGTATTTTTATTAGTTTACCACATCTCATCGTTCGGATTTCTAAGGTTGGAGAACTTTTTAATACTTCTTTACCAGCAATATTATCATACTTTCATAATATTCATAAATAAAATTGCGAGCTTCTGGAATACCGCCCCTTAAATCCAGACCCTTCTGAACCCTCTATGATAATATTTTGTTGTGTAATAGTTGCTCTCTGCTCTTATTTCAGTTTCGTAAACGTAGGCAAATAACTTATTTATGTGGCACACCACACACGTTTCTATCCTTAGCGGGGTTAAACATAGTAAGAAAATATAGCACCAGATCCATTGGATAAATTATGAGTATAAGATTGTTACTTAATATGTTGAAGATGTTTTCGAGTTATGAAGTATTCTTGGGGGAAAACCTCGTAAATTCCAGTTTACGATGAAATTAAAACTATTTTCCCGCTTGGAATGTTCGAAAATGACTATATAGCGTAAAACTGCTGCGCCGTAATAGAGCGTTTATAATCTTAGATCAGAGTCTGGGTTTGGAACTATTTCTAAGTCCCGGATTATCTTGACAAAATTGGATCATAAATAATTTAATATCTAGTAGTTAGCTTTTTGGATGACAATATAAAAATCAACTTGCGCTTGGAATTCTACTATTTTTATAATATATACTAACATAATATAT
>JAEQML010066215.1:0-20195 GCA_016904865.1 Pissodes strobi | reverse complement strand
CTAAAGTATTCGAAACGAAAAATATCCACCTACGAAATTCCCTATTTCGTGGCTAAATATGAAAAAAATGCTCATTTTAAGACGAAAAAGATATTTTATCGAATATTTACGTTATTTGATGTCCTATCGAAAAATGTTATAGAAGTGTGTCGTTTCGATCGACCCTCAGACGACGCAGACACTGGCCCAAACCGATTCGAGATATCTCTCCGCTACGGACAAAATTGGGAAAATAGAAAAATTACGTTTAGCCAATTAAAAAAAAACGAAACGTCATACATCGTACGATCGAACGAAATACTGCGCGTTAAAGTACCCCAAGAAACCCATCTTTTTGCTATATACCGTTTAGCTATAACGCTTATACCGTTTTACAATAATTACAGCCTATTTAATGAAAATCTCGATTTGTTTATCGTATTTTTTTTTGAAAAAAATTAGTTAGTTTTTAAGTTGGAAACGGTTAAAGGGATCCGTTAACTTCTCGCCATAATAAAAATACATTTTTAAAAAAATATGCAGGGTGGTAAAGAAATTTATTTAAAATTATTATTTTTTTTTTAATTCCAAATTATCATTAAATTTTTTTTTTAATTTAATAATTTTTGAGATATTCGCGAATAAGTTCGAAAAAAACGTCTTTTTTAAAAAGAGCGATTTTTTTAATTACAACGACCCAACTATAGATTAAACGCTATCAAAATACATATTTTTGGTAGTAAGTGTTTTTTCGTCTGCCCCGTAATTTTCGAGTTACATTTTTTCTCGTTCAGGGTCCGATATCGCGAAAACTAAGAATATTGCCTTTTTTTCGTAAAGAACTTTTTTGTTTGTCTTCGTGACCTTTGTCTAAATCCAAAATTTGAAGTCGATCCGAAAAAAAAAGATACGCTCCTCCGGTAGGATATTCCGGCTCCTACTGATCAAAATAAAGGTAAGGCCGATATAAAAATACGGTTTTGTACGTGTGCTGATATTCCTATATTTTTATATTTACATCCCGGAGCCGACGGGGTAAAAACCGCGCAGGAACTTATTTTTCGAATAGGTTCCACCGATTTAGGTTCCATTCTGTGGTTATCATTTTGGGGCCAATTTCAAGAATTTGAAATTTCGATATCAATTAATTAAGGTTTCCCTAGGCGCCTACCGCGGAACCTATCAGTGGTAGGTTCCAGACAAGGTCGGATTCGAAACGTTCCAGAAAAACAAAATTCGATTGCTTTCGTCTCCTACTGCGGAGCCTATAGGAGACCTAGGGGCTCGAATTTATTTTTTTTGGGTAGGGGGGGGGGGGGGGGTTCAGGCCCAGTCCCCTCCGTCATCGTACCGAATACGAATTCGTTAGCTCGAAATTTACCTAAAAAAAACTGGTAGGAGACGGATTTCCGGTAGGTGGGAATCAGGAACCTCACCAGTTCAGAATTGGTATTCTTTATGGAATTTACCACTGAATCCGGCTTGATAGCAATATTTTCCGATTGATTATTTAGATGGTTCTTAATTGCAGAAAGTGTGTCCTGCTGATGCGCTTCACCCTCGATGGCCTTCACATTTTTCCCATCTCCATGATCCTCTAGCTTAGATCCAGCCGAGTCTACCAATTTCACTATCTTTGGAAACTGCCTGAAGTCTGCAAGGCATTCAGGACACATGTGAACAAGAGTTTGACTCGGTATCACTCTGATCTCCTGTGCCTGGGTTTTGTTGCATTCCTGGCAGATTACCCTTAAGCATACATCACAGAGATAATAATCAGAGTTTACTGCTCTCAGCGATAATGTATGACATAAGTATCTTAACGAACCATTTCTAATTTTTGGATGCCTTTTGCTGACTCCATTGTGTTTATTTTAAGGAAGTTCTGTTTTAAAATTGTGTCTCAGCTTATCTTTGTTAATTTGTTGTTTGTGATAATATAAGTTTTTAAGAAAAACATGTGACAAAAAATATACATATTATACAAAAGAATTTTTCTTGAAAATCCATTTAAAAATTATTGTAGTAATAAGTTGTAGTAGTATTTTAGCATGTTTTATTTGTAATTTTTTTTTACATTCTTTATTCAAGCAACATTTTTTGATTTTAAATTTTGTATGCTTTTTTTAAATAAAAATTATCTGTATCTATGTCCAATTTTGTACTTTATATAATCTGTAATAGTTTGAAACTTAATTCGAAATTAGTAACATGTTTGCACCCCTGAACATTTTTTCATGGAAAAGCTTTGCGGTTTGTCATTTTTCTCAAATGACGACATGTTTAAAAAAAAGGAAATGGTAACAGTGCTTGGAGGCTTAGTAATTCATTTCAAAACTCTGAAACTCTACCTTTTTCACATTTAAATTTCAAGTGAATATATATTGTTTCATATCACAGGGAACTATTTCGTGCGGTACGCGGATCACGGAACCCCATTTGATACGGGCTTGGACGAAATCATAATCGAAGAAGATATTTTGGCTATGGATAACGACGGTTCGGGCTACTTTTCAGATGATAGCGAAGAGGAGCTGGAAGAACTACGAAGAGAATTCGTGGACGAGGATAATATAAAGTAAGTAAACATCAAAACATACTCGGGTTGAACGTAAAAGGATTCATTTCCATTTGTTCCAGATCAAGTTCACCAATCCACGAAGAAAAACATAGCACGCATCACCAAAAATCTATATTAACGAACACGACCCTGTCAGTGTTGAGACAAGTCGGCAAGTACTTGCAGATGTCGCGACTCCTCAAACCCATTTCGTATCAAATCATCAGCTGTATGAACCAGTTGTTTGACTTCTATTTGTACTGTGTGCATTTATTTTTTGCCTGTGATTTGGTAAGCATTACTGTTCGGCTGCCAAGATATCTTTAAGATAAGGAGCTTTGACATGTATAAACACATCCTGTATTAGTTTTGTCACATAGTATATAATCAATTTCCAGACAGTGTCGGGCAACAACCTGTACACAGACGAACTATCCACCGTCCTTCGAAAGATCAGCGATAACCTCATATTCGAACCTGGGACGCAAGAACGAGACTTCGTCGTTCCGGAAGGGCGCATTTTTAAGCCCTCCATGTCCCAGATGGTGGATCTGAAAACGCCCGAGAAGCTGCACGGTCTGGCCGAGCGTATTGTTGCTGTCGAAAGTCTCGTTTTTCTCTCGAAACAGTACGAGTTTTTGCAGGAGTATTTGGAACACTTGATACCGCAAACGAATAGGATTATGTTGCAGCTCTTTTTTACACAAGTGAGTGTGTTTTGTGCACTAGTTATGTAGAAAAAGAACTGCACTTGGGGCAATACTTAGATAATTAATTAATTGAAATGTTAAAAGGTGTATTACACATATACTCACTGCATTTATGGTTCCTCGTGTTCACTTTTAGATAACTCCGTTCGTAAAAAGCTGATCCCATTTTAGAATACTTTCGAGTGTTTGTCCACTTAGTCCATGTTCATACTAGACTTAAATAATAGATTGAAATAATTTTTATTTATTTTTATTATTAAAAAGATGATTTAATTACAGTATGTGTGCTACATACTCTCAAAATATAAAATATTGTAAGCAGAACAATAATGTTTTCAATCATCATGCAAACTATCTGCAATATGAACTTATCCTTAATTATATAATTGATATTCTGCTCAACAATTCAACTTCACTGCTGACAATATAAACCCACCACTGTTCATGTTGACTTCCGGATGAGTCCTCTCGGGTAAAACCTGATAAGTCCTCAAAAAGTTGTTACTTAATTTAATAGCTACAACGTCTAACCTGCCTTTTAGATAAAGAAATAAGTCTTGTAGGGGTTCACGGATCAAACTGAATACTACTATTTGACGAGCGCCTTTTAGAAATTGCAACAGTACTTTCACTATGGCCACCGGATGTTCTTTTGCAGTAATTATGAGCGTATCACATTTGTTTTGCAAAATTTTACAGGCACGCTCGTTATCTAATTGCCACTGGGGTTGCTTCGGGACTGAGTTAGAAGGGGTTTCCTCTAGTTTTGGAATTTTCGCTGGCGGTCCATTTTCGTCACTCTCTTTTGCACTAAAATTGCCATTGGGTTGCTTTGGGACTGAGTTAGAAGGGGTTTCCTCTAGTTTTACTTTTTTCGCTGGCGGTCCATTTTCACCACTCTTTTTTGCACTAAAATTGTCATTATTTTGAAAACAACACCTCAAAACCGAATATAAATTAACGTTAATGCACCTGTCGCGTTGTTCTTCGGGAAATTGCATGGCTATAAATGCATTTTTCTGGCACTCATTCCCTGGATGCATGTGAATTAAAGTACCGCTAGTATTGGGTCCAATAGCGTTCATTACAGCTGCGGACATTAGCCCTGAAGTGCCACTATCATAAAGCAGGTGATTACCTTCTGAATGTATGTTCGCATAAGTGAGAATCTGGGATAAATCATCTATTCTGATGCCTAAAGTTTTAGTTGGATCTTGCCTATAAAACATGTTGGTTAGAAGCCTTATAGTAGGCTTTCGTATCTGTATGTACTCAAAATATTTTTTTTCTTTTTTCTTGATGTATTTTTCCTGGGAGTATTCAGTTTTCATATTGAAGGTTTTCGAGTTGTTTACCAATTCACCTATGATGGTATTCGAATTTAGCTCAGAGTCTTGGAGCTTATCGATGTCATCTTTGGTCAAAGCTTGCGAGTCTCCATCTATTGTAATATTCCTATTGTCTTTCCCACTTTGTTCGACGTTTACAGAGCTTGTTACGTTGCTTCCTTCCTCCACTTTCTCCAGAATGAATTGTCGCTTACTTGTCGGGCAATTTTTCATTTGGAAAGTATCGAAATATTTTTGCCCAATTACGTTATCCATTTGCACTGTAAATTTTCCGATTACCATATGTCCGTGTTTTTTTAACTTGTGCAGTTTCGTGTAGCCCTGTCTCTGGACTATAACGTGATCACCCGCTTTTATTTCGTGCTCGTTTAGGTCCATTTTTATTTTGGAACGTTTGTTATTGATTTTATGCAGACGCCTGATGGTTCAAAATTTGAGGTTAGGTTAGGAAATTTGTTTGGTTAGGGCAATTAGGACCAGTAGTTCAAATGAACAGGGCAGGACCGTAATTAGCTCATAACCACTAGTTAGTGGCTCTGTCTAGTTTAATGTTTTGATTTTTTTTTAGAATATAGCCAGCGCTTCGCACTTAAGAAGGCCGATCTATATGTCGGTAGTTGCCCAAGCGTTCGATTTGAGGCAAATTTTGATTTCCATGTCCAAAATCAACTGGGAAGTGAAGGAAGTTATGTCACAGCACAATTCTTACATCGACATGATTTTACGGGTAAGTAGAGTTTTATTTTTCAGCCAATTTATCTGTTATCTTTCTTTTACGGTTTTGGTCATGATAATTTCTATATTACTATTTTCAGGAAGTGCAAATATTTAGGTTAAGGCTAGAAGAAGTCTCCCATAAAGTGCCCGTTTCGAATGACGTTTGCAGGATATTATGGGAGTGTATAGCACATATTGTAACTCACACTTTAGTACAAGGGTAAGCTAAAGTCATATTGACCAGATGTATAACTGACTCGGCTAACGTCTCATTGCTTTTCAGCTTTTCTGATGCCAAAAAATGTTCTAATGGCGGTAGGGCACTGATGCAGCTGGACTTTACGCAATTCCTGTCGAAATTCGAGAAAATGTCATCGTTAAGGCCTGTTCCACACAAGGAATATGTAGATAACTACGTGAAAGCGTTTTATTTGCCTGATACGGAATTGGAAAAGTGGATTAAGGAGCATACGGTAGGTTATTTAAAGTGCTTTTTGACTGATATGGGGATTTTTATTTTCACTATAATTTTCGTGGCTCTTAAACAGAACGACATGTAGATTGCTCAAATGTGCAATGTTGTAGCATCGTTATTTTTCCTGAGTTGTGGGTATAAAAAGCGTCCTTACAACCTATTGGTCATTACTGAGCAGAAGTTCAGTGTTTGCTGATTTTCCTTTTATATATTACAGGAATACTCATCAAAGCACCTATTTGGTCTAGTGAGTTGCGCCTGTCAGAACAACAAAAAGTCCCGCCAAAGACTGCTGCAGGTCATCGAAGAAGCCGAAAAAAGCGCCTTCGGTAGATAACATCCTGAAAATTGTTGCGAATAGACCTGTATTTCTAATGACGTGTGATATTTTTAGATTAATTATGTTGGTCGCTTGGGTGTGTCTTAATAACTGTTTTTGACGTTTGAACAACTAAGGTAATTTTGAAAGAAATGCGGTAACCCATCACCTACCTATACGTCATTATTATCGTCCAAGGCTAATGAATGCGGTTTTCGGTGCTTTATAAGTTAAACGGGCCTAGCAATTTAACAATAATTATTAATTTGAAGTCGTGCGAGATAACAGACGCATCCACTAGAGCTGTTTCAAATCCGGAATCAGTTTCCTTTGTTATATGAGATTTTTAGGAAATAGATATAAATTTAGTTTGGATAATTCTCTTCTGTTATTTTATATTATCAGGCACAAATTCGTTGATGTATTTGTATGTACGTTATTTATTTTTGTACGTTTTACTTTAAGTGCAGTGTTGGTTGATGTTGGTATTTTTATATTTGTATCTAATTCATTCTATTTGCATAGGATATGGCAACACTGGTTTTTAATTCGTTCTTATAATTGTGGCACTAACGATTTGTATTTTGTTGAAAATAAATTAATAATTTATTGAATTGTTTATTGTTTTTTTATATAACTTGTTAACAAATTAATAGTCCGCCTCTGTATGTGATGACGTAATAATGGCAGCCATCTGATGAAGGAGCGGCAAAAAAAAAAATTTCTTGATTTTTGACAAGCTTTGTTTAGTTGCGAGCGGAGGGCCATACGTACAACCATTTTTTAACATTTATTTTCTGATATTGTCTTCTTCTTCTTCTTCCGTTCAGTTGGGCTTAGAACTTTCTGATATTGTACAACCACCAACTTAAACGATTGAGGTTAAGAACAGTTACGCTATATGTAGCCTCTCCTTCTAATGATGGTTCCATTCTTTAAAACGATGATATAAAGATGTGGTTTGCTCCGTTTAGTTATTTATAACCCTCCGGCATATACCCAACTACCAAGTTTACAAAATTTTGATCGCAATACTGCTAAATCGGTATAGTTCAATTGTCCTTGGGCGACACCGGTGAACCAGGCTGGCACTACAATATCGTTCCGGAAGTTACGCGCTTTTGTTTACTATTTTAGAATGTCTAATATTTCACGCATGGCCTTCCGCTCGCAACGAGGCGCAGCCAACAAACACTAACCAAAACTAATCCAATGCATACCCAAAATGAAGAATGCATAACCTTAAAAGAAAAATGAAAAAACATCAATGGGAAACGAACCCTGCACGCCGTATCAGAGGCTAACCATCTACACTACTGGACTATCAGGTTAGTTGACAGCATTACATTGCATTCAAAACACATGGGTAAACTAGCATTTCAAATTTGAACAACATACTACGCAAACGCGAAACTTCCTGGACGATATTGAAGGGGTGTACGCACATTATTGTCACCGATGGTAATTAACACGTTGACTGCCGACTACGAGATAACTCGTATTTGGCTTCTGACATCAGACGCCCACTACGAATTATCTCGTACTATGCAGTGTCTAGTATATCGCCCGCTACGAGTAATCACGTAGTAAATGCGTGGAGATATATAATGTTGGGCGTCTGGGGTAAGTTCAAATAATAACTTGACGGCTGTGTAGACAAAAAAATCAAAAAATGAATATTTTATTGAGATTTCATTTATGACTATTACAATTTCACTTGGATATAATGGGCGTCTGGGGCTAAATTCTTATATGATGCTCGGCAGTCGTGTTAATAATAGCTTTGTTTATTATAAAGACAATGATAATAGTAAACGTTTCCCGTACCACGTCAAAAGGCTTCAGAGTTGCGCGCGCATTAAATTGTTGACAAACATCATAGGGTCTAGGAAATTGCTTGGTCAACTGATCTCGTAGCTCAGTGGTTAGATGCTGTGTCTGCGATACGGCGGCCCGGGTTGGTTTCTATTGGTTGCGCACCCGTAGCGTGGGGAGGGCCATGCATGAAGTGTAACATTAGACATTTTTGTCAATAATGTGATGCGCGCGCAACCCTGGAGCTCTCAGTACGGGTAAAGATTAATATTATTAAAGGAATTTTTCGCGAATTGGGTTTAGATTATGCTAATTGATGATGAATTAACCATTATACGTCATATACCTATCCCCACCAACATAAATGTATGATACACTGGAGATACTTCGGTTTTGTTGGCGAAAACGCTATTTTCTGTCGGATTCAAATGACATGACCCAAACAAAACCCACTCCAGACCGGATTATGCTTGGCTAACCTAACGATGACGTCATCAACATTTCCCCTACTTCAGGTTATGTCGCGAAAACGTTAGATTATGCTCAATAAACCGTTTATGCTGGATTAACCTCGAGAAAAATTGCTTTTAATTCGCTGAATTGATGAAAGCGCCCATGATTAACATGTCAATTTGCAGGTTGTTTCAGTAACTAGCATCTATCTACAGCAGATTTTCGACCTGCGTTTTTGGCGGCAGCCCGGTGTTGTCGTTCTAATATTTCACTTCACCCGTGGCCCTCCGCTCGCTCCGGGGGCGCAACTAAACAACACTAACCCAAGGCAATGTCAATATCAAGAAAAAATATGCGAATTAGCTCGTACGATTTGTGAAGGCTCAAAATTGCGGTAGGTAGACGCGAATGTTTCAGCATGTACAAATGTGCCGAAAACTGCACGATTTGGCAACATTGAAGGAGGCTTTATTTCGCAATACTTACCTAGTCTTACTAATCCAACTACAAATCATTGACAGTACCTAATATAGCCACAGCCAAGCTAAAATAGTGAGCAGACTATCTAGTATAATTTAATTCAGAGACGAAAACCGCTTGGCTCATTGTGCCTTCGAACGAAAACGTCTGCAACACATGCATCGCCCATTGGGTATTTTTGAGTCATGTTGACTGACTAGTTCTGGGTTTGCACGGGCATCATAAATACATTTCTGATAAATAGATGTCTTTATGAGCCAGAGCATTCCTTTCAGTGCTGCGTTTCTGATACGGCAACTCGGGTTCGATTCCAGTTGCAAGACATGCTTTTGTAAGGCTGTAAGTAAAGCGATTTTTTTCTTCATTTTGGGCCTGCTTTTGGTTAGTTTCGTTTGGCTACGCTCCGGAGCGAGCGGGGTGCATGAAGTGAAAAAAAAATACAAATATAGCATGTAAACATTGTAACGCGCGCGCGCAGCCCAGAACTCGTTAGGCGGCAGGACCCGTTAAGATCCTTAAGTACAAACTATATGCCAAAAATTAAATATAACCTAGAAGAGACTTCCGCTTCATCTTCGCTAGAGTGAACATGTGTCGCGTATCGGCTCTTACGGGGACGCGTGATGAACGCTCGGGGACAGTTTTGATTCCCCGAGGAAGAATCGGACGTCCAGCCGGTGGTGTTCGAACCTTAAAACAAGCCGTGCATGCACAAGTCGGAGCCTCTAGAAGTATATACTCGAGGGTCTAAAAATAGTATTTCTGTCCACCAGGGTATAACCAATCTGGAAGGGTCGATCCAGATCTTGCTAAGCCCGGATAGGGATCTTTCTTTACTTACTCTAGACAGTTGCTGTTGCAGCAGAAAATTATACCTGCTGCCTGTCAGATTTCCCACCTATTATTTTCAAATAAACCAATAGGAAGAAAATCCGTATTTTGCGTCTACCTACAAGAACCTGGCTTAATGTTAATGTGTTGTTTTCTTCAAATATGCGGAAACCTATCCCATGAAAATCTATATTTACATCTTTATGATTTCCTACACCAGTTATTTCAGGATCCGTATTCTCGACCCATTGGAACAGATCTCACGTAGGAAGTGAATCTATAATATTGTAACAAGCAAATTTTGAAAAGGCGACGCGCGACGTTCATATAGGCGAGGACGTGACAAACCTGGAAGGATAATGGCGCGGCAGCAGAGTCGAGTCATGGCGTTATGTAATTATAAGGAATATACTGGCGAAGCTTTAAGGTGTAAGGTGAAAATATTAGTGGCTGTAATAATATTGGCGAAATAAAACGTGTTACTAAAAATTACAATATACTTGGAGCTAGACATAGCGCGGCACCTAATAAGCCCAATGTATTATTTCACCACGCATGACCCTCCGCTCGCTACGGGGGCTCAAGGAACAAGAACCAACTAAAACTAACCCAAGGCATGCCCAAAATAAAGAAAAAAAATACTTTTTACAAGCAACTTCTTATTTTTTTTTTAACCGACAGGAATGGAACCCTGGGCCGCCGTATCACAGGTCCAGCATCTAACCACTGAACCACCAGAGCATTTCCAGACAATTCATTGCACCGCAAAGTCATCGGTAAACTGCAGGCTGATTAAGTCTTGCTAGCTCTAGCTCTAAATCTATAATACAGGCGCAGACCCATTTAAGGTAAGTCGCTCCAGCTCTAGTTGTGGTTATATTTGGCTAAATTACTTATTAAAGTATTAAAGAAGAGCAAATTATTTCAGAGATTCAGTATGTAGACCATAACCTCAAATGTCAGATTAAGATTTTTGTTTTGTGAATAAATAATTAACAATTTATTATATATCGCTATCATGACAAAATTAATCGAATGGCTCGTAACTGCAGGAGCTCTGGGCGCGATTTGGTTGGCCCTGTTGACCAATACAATTAATAATACTTTCGCCAGAGACCACTACACTTTACTTTTGGTGTCACCAGTTATTTTTGTTGCGTTATTTGGGGTATGTTTTGTTTTAATATCCTTGAAACTGGACCCAAAGTCTCTAGAGGTTCAGACTTTATACAAAAGCTTTGTTATTTTACTTATACAGTATTAGAGCCAAAATAATGCATCGTAAAAGGTATTGTTGCATCAACTGCAACAGCTCTATTTGTACACTAATCACATACCAGTCATGTTATAGATGATTTACAAGTTGGTAATCAGAGAAAATAAAAAGTCATCAATCAACTGAATTAATATGGTATATTCTTTGTTTCAGTTATTTGCTCTTGCCTTGGTATTATTTAGGGTGTATACATTCAATAACTGTGATGAAGCAGCCGTTGAACTACAAAAGGTGAGATAATAATGTTAAATTACTGTATAGGTATATTGGACATGGCTATTACCAAGTTCCCTTTTATGTCCTCCATGAGCTTATTAGTATATTTTTATGCGACTTCTGGGACATCATGAAATCTTTTTGTTCAAAGTCAAAGAAATATCATAACCCAAGTAAAGCTTATCGAATTATACATTACAATAAACTCAAATTCTCTATTTTTTGTTTCAGGAAATAATCGAGGCGAAAGAAGACCTCGCAAGACTTGGATTTAGATTTAAGGGAGATCAAGTCAAATAAACGTTCCATTTAAATACTTTTATTGTTTATAACTTAATTAATTGTAATTATATACTCTAAATTCAGCAATATTTTAAATATATGTCAAAATAAATAACTGTATTGCTTTTATATTTATATCTATATACACAGACATAAATAGTCTATTGACTAATAAACTGTTGCTGAGTAAAGGCAGTTTTCGTCTTTTTTACAGTCTGACGAGCCCCGCACTCAGTGGAGCTCTACCTTGAACATGTAAATGGGAAACAAACTTGCACAAAGTAATATTGTCGAGATGTGTAACTTCTAGTAAAAATCGGAAACGTATTTACAAATGCTGATGAACTGGGTTTAGGATAGATGCTATTAGCAATTTTCCCGTTCTAATAAGTACAATCTTAATATTAACTTATTTTAAATATATTTGTGGCTATGACAAGATACCTAATTTATTGAATTCACTAAGGCCTCTAAGGACTGGTTTATATATAGCTCATATCGTTTCCTGTCAAATAAAATAGGCTTGGCTATAATTCGAAAAAAATTACATAATTTGGTGTGCTGTAGCTTGAATCACGTAATACACACACTACTTTCACAAGCATCATGTAATTTAAACAGTCTTTAGTTATGATAATAGGCAAAATATATATAATATTAAATACATATATAAAAAGGAAGAAATCACGAATTTCCTTACTAAGCTTGTTTTAATGTGGTATGTGGATGCTTGCAGGAATAAGAAAAAACTCGTACTATACGAATGCGTCGTGCTACTCAACACAAAGTGACGTGTTTGCTTTGTTTCTCTGAAATAAAGCGACTTTATTTAAATGTATATTGCCCGCCTACGTCGGCACAACCTAGCAAGGTATCCTAGGTTTACACACGCAGTAGTTCGGATGCAACACTCTGCAGTTCGGATTTAGGGTAAGGAATTTTTCGACGCCGTCCTTTGTCACCCGTGTGTAAGTGACGTCGAGCAGGTCCAAGCTCAAGTTTCGGATACACGTGAGGCCCTCGTCGGTGATCTCCCTGTAGCCCCTGAGCGACAGCCGGCGCAGTTTGATCTTCTCCTTGTTTTCTCTAGGGTGTTCCATTTCTACCAAGTGCCTTAGCATAAGCTGTCGATTGGGTCCAATGACGCCGCCAGATCGACCGCTAAAAAGAGGAAATCTCATATAAATCATTAGAAGTTCGATCTGGTGGGTGGTAATGATGTCATTCTCACATTAGAATATGGCAGAATGTTATACAATATATGAAGTAACTAATCGTTCACCATTTCTAGAAAAGCGATCGTGTACAAAGTATTGGCTGAAATGTAAGTACCTTTGAGTACATCACAGGTAACAGAAGAGTAATGTGAAAAAATCAAACCTGTCGAATTTCAAGGGGATTTGAAGTTATATAACCACACGAGTCCAAAAGGTGCGTTCAGACTTGTGACAAAACCCCGTGACGTGACAGCGTCGCGAACATTTTCACGACGAGGCGAACTTAGATGCGTGTCATCGTCGCGTATCATAGTCCCGTTCACAGCGTTCCGCTCATTTAAATAAAAAACAGTCGGTCATCATGGACGTTGCAGCAGCAGCGTACATAGTTATATATCATTTATTGCGTAATTCTATAAATGTTAACGTTGTCTCCTGTCCACATTCCATCTTGGCCGCTACACTGGTTCAAGTAAATATGCAAAACGTTCTGATGATACGCGGTCCCGACCAGACTTGTCGAACCAAGCGGCGTAGCATCCCTTTGATGCGACGCCAAAAGACCGACAGACCATGGAACGCAGTGATGACACGCGGTAAACGCGGCGAGGTCACGCGTTGTGGCTACGGAGTACCGTCCAGACTATACGCGACGAGGTTCGCAGCGGTGTCACGATACGTGGTCTTGTCACAGGTCTGGACGCACCTTAAGAACAATTTAAATAAAGACACACTACCATATACGAGGGAAATAGAATCCCAAAGAGGAAGAATCGAAGCTATGTCAGCTCACATTGACGAGCTCAAAAGTCAGGTCAACTCAAACACATCAATGTAAGCAGGTACACAAACAGACAATAAAATTTACCCACTTAAAGGAACGCAGACGTGCCACCCGCTGCTAGCTCGCAATGAGAAAGGGAGACAAACCGTTGGAGAGGAAACTCAATTAACAAATGTAATCACTCAAACTCAACTGACTCAGATTATGATCAACCTACACACTCTGCAGTCCGCCAAACCAGCTAACCAAACTTGAAAAACAATGCCACCAACGATCAGAATCTTAGGAAGCGTCAACTGCTGATAATCGGCGAAGAATTCCACACAAGAGGTTTAAGCAACTTGCTTAAGAGCAACTCCAACAGCAGTGGATCAACTGCCAATACACGCGAAATGTCACTGTCGAAGACATAATAAATAAATATTCTGACTTGCTTCTTAAACTTACGAAGGAAGACTATATATTGCTCTGTACCTGAATTAAGGATGCTTAGCAGCTACATCTGGTTAAAATTGATGGATATCTCCAAAGTATATGACCAGACCAGTCCTCAACAACTTTATCTACGAACTTAACTCGAACTTTCACAAGCACGTCCACAATGATACGAACAACTCAGTATTTCTGAGTATGACAACTTCACAACTGAAGAGGAAAAAAATTCGTTATGTATACCAACCCTCAACGGGAAGCTTAAAATTACCCGGTTTCTATGGAATGAAGTTATAGCTCCACTCAGCTCCACCAGATCTAGGCAGAGGAGACACGACGCGACGTCTCATCACTAAACCACGAGACAAATTTTTTAATTTAATCAATGACTTAGAATCAGATCATCCTCCGATATTGGAATACATAACGTCGTCACACCCAAGTTGCAGCGTCGATAACAAAAACCTTAACTCGATTTATTATCAGAATATTCGGGGAAGGCGCACCAAAGCACCGCAATTTATGATGTCCGTTGGTAGCAGCGATTATGATTGCATCATGCTTACTGAGACATGGCTATCCGTCACTGCTCATCAGAGTTTTTCACTGAAACTGACTCAGTGTTTCGCTGCGACTAACCCAACTGGACTGCAGTCGAAGCGGTGGCTTCCTCAGCGCCATCAAGTCGGAGTATCACTCGAGAACAGTTTCCGCCTCCAAGAGCCTTGAGTATGAGAGCGATTGGGTAGAAACGAACTTCGGTAGCAACAAGGGAATTCTTTGTTGCGTTTCCACCCCGTGTGGGGTTGCTAGTCCCCCATCGGGCGCCTCCTCAGGTGGCGGAACTAGCGAAGCGTCTGTTCTTCAGTTGAGAAGCGGCTTCAAACGACGCGACGTCTGACTCCATGTTAGGGGCGATCGAGTTTTAGAAGAAAAACTGAAAACCCTTCAGAAGGCAACGGGAAACCACTGAAGTAATTTTCTCAAGAAAACTACATGGAAAAAGTTGAAAAGGAATGGCCCTCAGTCTACGGCAAAAAGAGGGTGCTAAGAATCCCCGGAGTCAAAAATCACTTAAACATAGGATCATGGAATGTACAGAGCCTATATGGGGCTGGAAAACTGACGAATACCGTCAAGGAAATGCAAAGATTGAATCTGACAATGTTGGGACTATGTGAAACCAGATGACCAGACTCTGGACAGTGTAATATCGATGGAACGACTTTTTACTACTCAGGCAACCAAGATAAACATCATAGACACGGGGTTGGCATTATCGTGGATAAAAATATAAGTAAGAGTGTAGATAGATAGGCTTCAGCTCTGCGGTCTTAAATCACTGCAAGCTAGACGAGAAAACCAGCTTCTGTTTAATTTACTAAGACTCCTATACCTCAAGATACCAGTTAGAACTTTAAGACACCAACATTGAAGACCTTACTACAAGAAATAATTTGATCATTGAAAGGCTTAGATCACGGATAGAGCCAATCAGACTAAAATTTTAACAAGTGACGTCTATGCCCAGGTAAATCCTAAATTATCTGAAATATATACACAAACTGATACCAATGCCAAAGAAAAAGTCATAAATGAGTATATTCTTAAAATTGACCTACTTGAGGAAGAATGTATAAAAAAGCAATCTGATATTCTATCATTAAAAATTGCTTTTGATGAACTGAAAGTTACTAATCAAAATATGTTAACCAGCATAGAATGTTTGTCAGCAGAAAATGAGATGTATGCTACGGAAATAAAGAAGTTACAGAAATTTGTAGATAAAGACCGTGAAGTTTGGAGCTTAGAACTTGAAAGCGATCCGAATACTCATATCATGTCGAAGGAAAAAACTATTTCCGAGGCTACTCCCAAGATACAAAAGGAACCTGTACTGCCAGTCTTTACAAAAACAAAAGTTCTGATTTATGGAGATGGAAGTGCAAGAGACTATTCTTTACATTTGACCAGGGTCTTGGATAGTAACTTATTTAGTGTAGAAGGTAGGGTAATGACAGGTGCACCTTTAAACGAAATTTCTCAAAATACGTTTAACCCAATAGCCCCTTACACTCAAAATGATTTTGTGATAATAATGTTAGATATAGGTAGAATATAACTTGAACTATGCAGATATTTACAATATCTTAGCATGTGGAAAATTTCTAAATGTAATATTTTGTTATAAGTATAACGATTACATGGATTTCAATACTTTGCAAAATTATATGAACAAGTTCTTGGAGCGTAATATTAATGTTTCAATCAAGCTCTTAGAAAATTCTAGTTGTAATTTTAAATTTAAGTTTAATCGTAAGTCTTTGTGCGATCTTTTTGTTAGGTACTGTCGATTGTAATAATTCCTCCAGAACGAATATTGTTCTCAAGTCTGTTAGTTTAGTTCCAAACTTGGAAATTAATAAAAATAATAATGGTAGGGTTAGTACATTGGATGAGAATGTTTCAACAAACACCGAGGTAGAGTGTGGAATTAATAATGACTTAGGGCAACCAGTAAATATGAACATTTTAGAAACTACTGATGAATCCATTATAGTCACTGAGCTTTTGGATCCTCAAAGAGACCTAAATAAATTAAAAATTAGTGAAGAAGATTCAAATAAAAATGCTGATTTTGTAGAACCCCCAACCAACTTAGAAAAAATTCCCTGATGCTATTGAATGTTCAGTGCGTAAGAAATAAGAGCGATGAGCTGGCTTTATTTTTGAATGATTATCTTAATCCCGATTTGCTTATTCTCACGGAGCATTGGCTCTGTGTAAATGAACCTATATATTTGGATAATTACTTCCTACTTTCCATTTACTGCTGCTCTAATTCTATTCATGGAGGTACAGCAATATTTATAAGCAAGAGATTTCTCACATCTTATACTTTCATTAATGTTGATAAATTTAATAATATAATTGTAGAGAAAACTTTTGAGTTTTCTGTAGCCTATTGTTCGATTCTTAACATTTTTATTTTGTGCATTTATAGACCTCCTAATAGTGATGCTAATATTCTTTTTAATAACTTAGAATTACTCTTATGTCAGTTACCATTAAAGTCAACGATAGTGTTAACGGGGGATCTTAATATTAATTTTCTCGACTCAACGCCTATATTACAATCACTGTTGTTATCTTTGTTGCGTTATTTTAACTTGAAAATGCATGTTGAAACTCTTACGAGTTTCGGAATTGGTTCATCAACAATAACTGATTATGTGTAGTAATGCAGGGGATCGTTTTGTGGAATGTAAAGTGGTTAACGCTGGAATCTCTGGCCATGAAGCCATTTTGTGCAGTTTCTCTATACATTCACAACCTTCAAAGCCTATAAAAAGAGTATAAAAGATTGTTTAATAAGAAAAACACGGATAAGCTTCGTGATCTATGTAGGAAACTCAACTGGTACCATGTCCTGAATGCTAGGAGTCCTCTTGAGAAATTTCACTCACTTTTGCTGAGCATTTTTAAAGAGTCATTTCCTTACAGAAGAATTGAATGTAAACAAAAAAAACCTTGGTTTACTAAGGGTCTAAGAATTTCAACGAGAAATGCGCGATCTTTGCATTACATAAAAAAGTTTGCTTTTAACAACAATGTGTTTATTTCCTATTTCAATAATTATCGACGAATACGAATATTTAGAAAAACTATTAAAGCTGCCAAATCTTTATACTTTAAGAATAGACTATTTAATTCTAAAAACAAGCAAAAGGAGTCGTGGAAAATTGTCAACGACTTAAGGGGTAAAAATAATAGTTTACCTATAGATTCTAATCTTGACTCTGATAGAATAAATCAATTTTATTGCACTATAGCGGATAACCTAAGTAGTAAAATAACGTCACATACTGATTTTAGACAGTTTTTACAAAATGTTAATGTTGCTCAATCATTTTATATAGCTCCTGCTGATGTTGCAGAAATTAAATCCGTTTTCAAGAAAATAAAAGTAATAAGAAATCCTCTGGCTGGGACGAAATGTCCTCGAAAGTTTTTTTGCTTTTGCCTGAGAATGTTTTAACTGTACTTATGGAAGCAACCATTCATTCCCATCGGGAATTTTCCCGTCTTGCCTAAAGATAGAAACCGTAGTGCCATTATTTAAAGGTGGCGATGCTGACACTCCTTCAAATTTTAGACCAATATCGCTGCTGCCTACGTTATCAAAGATAATCGAAAAACTTGTAAAAACGAGACTACACTCTTTTTTGAGAAGGTATGACTTACTTTGCGCTGAGCAGTTCGGATTCCAAGAATCGAAAGGAACGAATGACGCTATCTTTGCTTTTCTGGAAAGATTGTACTTGTACTTGGGAATTAATGAGAGAGAGGTGGCCGCAACAGTGTTTTGTGATTTATCGAAGGCTTTTGATTGCTGTGGAAACTGGAAAGATATGGCATTAGGGGAGTGGCTTTGAACTGGTTAGATCTTAGAGCGGGTTCAAAGGGTTTATTTTGAAGACAGGCTTTCAAATTAAATGCAAATTCGATCTGGAGTACCCCAGTGTATGAATTGTGTAATGTGTCCTCGGTCCTTTATTATTTTTAATTAATATTAATGATATAACCAAAATTCATATAAAAGGCAAATTTACTTTATATGCCGATGACTCGACGATCCTTTGGATGAAAAAAAATTCTGTAGATCTAGAGGCGGATGTCAGGAATGATCTGATTAAGGTTAAAGAGTGGACCGATGCTAATGTACTCCCTCTTAATATTTCTAAAACTAATATTATTACTTTTAAATGTTCTTTTAATGACTTTTCACTTGGCATGCAAACTATAAATAATCTAAGCGTTAATAAATTTTTGGGGATTTATATTGATGACAAGCTGAAATTTGAATCTCACTTGACTAACTTAAGTAGAAAACTTGCATCAAGCTGCTATACAATTAGAATTATCTCTAATAGTTTAGACTTTGAAACGACAAAGGGTGCTTATTTCTCACTGATTGAGTTTTATTTAAGATATGGGATATGTTTTTGGGGTCACTGTACCAATTACCTATTGAATTCATTGTGTGTGTTGCAAAAAAGGGCAATTAAGTATCTATGTAAGGTTAACATCAGGGATTCGAGTAAACCCTTGTTCATCTCGAACAAAATACAAACTTTACCTTGCATATTCTTGTTGGAAACATGTTGTCTAATGTATAAAAAATATAAAAACCTCATTAATTCTCCTTCTGTGCACAACACTAGACAAACATTTAAAACAAACTTACCGATTCCATCTTACAGTCTGACAAGAAATTCAATGTTTTACAACAGTAAGAAAATATTCAATCACCTACCGTTGATAATCAGAAAAAATCAAAGTTATAAAAAATTTAGAAAAGAAGCTAAAGCTCTACTGCTTTCTAAGGCCTTCTATTCGATTGATGACTTTTTTTTAATTACAGATTTGACTGAATAATGTTATTTTATTGTTATTGTTTTTTTTTTATTTTCTTTTTGACTGTGATTTAACATTGCTTTATGTTTTAATGTACCATCGGTAATTTTGTTGTTTTATTTTTTTTACTCTTTTATTTGTATGACTTTTATTTTATAGCTCTGTACCTGTCGTTTGTCATATGTACTGTAGTTTGTGCATATACACAAGTACTTATTTTAGGATTCAATATAACCAGATTTTTTTGTGTACACTGTGATTCCACAGTAGCTTTGTTAATAAGTTTTTTTTTTACTTCCGACAATAAAGCGTTTTTTGAATTTGAACTGTTCCACCAATATTATCATTGATAATACATATTGGATTTTCAACTTCACTGGGCTGGATCATATATTGGCCCCCTTTTGTCATACAGCGATGGGCAAGCTCAGTTGCCAAAACATTGTTCGTGTTATTTCCCACCGTACTATCTTCTCAGCAGGTTGGGTGAGACGCGAAAAATAATTCTTTCTTTACTATTAAAAATACTTACACCACTGCTCCAGGTGCGCCCACAAAGACACTTGCTCGACCTGTCCCTTGCCGGGAAGGACCCGGAGTGTCCGGTGACGAACGTGGTCTGTCATCTAGAGTTGATGGTTCTCTAAAAAAGAATACACATATCACGGGCTAGTATTCTTAAGAGATAAAATTATAGTTTTTGATTCTAACGGTGACCAGTAGGCTTTTTGCATTGTATAACAATAATAAAATTATAATCAATAATCAGGAATTAGGACAACTGGTCGGGATAAACAAGTGATTTTATTATTGTTTAATACTATAAAGAAGGGTGTGGTATCTTAATTAACCACTTTTAATGAACTGTATTACTATAGGGTA
>JAEQML010066214.1:0-20195 GCA_016904865.1 Pissodes strobi | reverse complement strand
ACCTACTTTGGGTTAGTTTGGGTTAACCCAAACTAACCCAAGGCATGACGGAAATAAAAAAAGCTAATAAAAATTTGTCAGTCGAAAATGCAAATATTTTTTAGTTTGTTTTTCTTCATTTGGGCATGTCTTGGGTTAGTTTGGGTTAGGTTTGTTTGGTTGCGCCCCGGAGCGAGCGTGGGGCCATGTATGAAGTGAAATAATTGACGAATATATACATACAAAGGAATAGTGTAATCGAATGAGTGTCTCTTTTATTCCGATGAATGAATGCAAATGCACATTGAAAAATCAGCCAAGCAGCCACGTTTACCAAGAGGGCCTATACGGCGGGCCATGATATCATTATGGCAGTATCGACCATTCCTTCACCTTCATTCAATCGGACTACTGGGTGTCTCGGTCAACAGCTATATGTCCTGGCATGGCGACGTTGCTAACATCGCAAAATCAGCCTCCCAGAAGCTTGTTTCGCTATTTCGCAATAAAAACTGTATACACCGCAACAGTTGCTCTTCCTCTACAAAGCGCAAATAAGACCGTGCTTAGAATATTGCTCACACATCTGGGGTGCCGCACCAGAGCACACCCTAAAGCTACTGGATTCCGTCCAGAAGAGAGTTGTGCGTTTCGTCGGCGACCCGGAATCTGGATAGTCTGAAACACCGCAAACACGTGGCCGAGGAGTCCCTGTTTTACAGATACTTTTACGGCAGATGTTCCCAGGATTTGGCCCGCCTTATCCCGTCCCTGACAACGCCTGGCAGACAGTCACGATAGATAGCAAGAGCGCACCGGTTCGTCATACAACTGGAAATCCCTAGAACATCGCTTTACAAGAACCTTTGTCTGGCGCACTGCATCACTGTGGAACTCACTCCCAAAACGCATATTCGGATATAACAGACAAGACGTCCATTCGGCAATGCCGAACGTTTCTTCATATGTGACGTGCACGATAGCATTTAGTCGGATGTCGTGACTGTTACATAGAATCAACAAATAAGACTTCGATTATTTAAACACTTCATACATGGCCCTCCGCTCAGCTCCATTTATCTTTGGGGCAAGTTGACTTAAAAACAATTAATAATACTTCGAAAATTTATCAATGTAGGTATATCACGTTACAACAAACATTTTACAAAATTTTTATTTTCGTAAATAGACCGGACCGGTGCCACACCTTGTATATAGCTATTTTTGTTCCTTTTAACACATTTTATAATAATATAATAAATATCATACGTTTTCTAAAAGAAATCCTAATGGAGTGCATAACAGAAGGTACCAATATTGCCTTTTGGTTGCTGTTCTTGGTATTTGGTAGAAATAAGTGTGATTTTGTTTTAATTACGATTTTCCATTATGTATTGTAGCAAATGTATTTTTTTTTCTGCTGAATTGACTCTTCTGGAGTCAACTTTTCCGCTGTCGAAGGATACTTAACCTCGATTATAGCGTCATCTTGAATAAGTCCTTCTGGACTAGCTGCCAAAAGGCAATTATCTATATCCACAAGCAAACAGCAAGACATTACTTTTTTATTTATGTTGGTTTCGTATTGTGATATAGCTATTGGTTATTTTCCTGTACTAATTTTAATACAGCTCCAAAATTGGAATGGAAATCTTCTTTCCTGCATCCACAATAGATTGCCAGACTGCTGCCTTGTGTCCCTTCCCATTGTTAAAATTTGTTCCCCTGACTTTGCAAGTTCTGTTAGAAACACTTTCTCTTTAGTTTTATATTGTTCTTCTGTTAGATCAGGTTCAGCGTTAGCTTCGGGTCCATAATCACTATCTGGAGGATGTGTTTTCGTAGCCTTTCTGAAAAATAATATTTTTCATCTTCCTATTTTCAGTTTCTCATCAAATCTCTTTACGTAGGCTTTAGGAGTTCCAATAGCCTTTCCTATGGTAAGATGGTAGTTACAACAGCATAAATTAAAATAAATTGCGGCAGCTTCGCATCTGCTCTGATAAGATCCTTTTTTTGCTAAAATAAATTATTTTTCCCCCGACACATTTGCAAATCCCGGAACACCTATCACCTAGCACACCTATCTCTAACTGTTCTAGAAATATTGACAGTTGGCAATCGGCCATTTACCAAGTTTGACCGCCTGTATACTCTAAAGATAGAACAAAATGGTTTGCACTTTTCTATCTTGGTTTTTCATAAGCTATTGTTTGACACTAACTTTTTATTTAACCACAGGTTAAATTTAACATCTGGTTAAATAAATATAAAGTTAGCGTTAAACGATAGCTTATGAAAAACCGAGATAGAAAAGTGCAAACCATTTTGCCCTATCTTTTGCCGTTTAGATTGTACAGGGTGGCTCGAATTCGTGTCTATGTATGGGGAACTCGAAACCCCTAAGAGATACAGTGTCGGTCAAATTAAGACAAAATTGCGCATTTAGGTACCTAACAATATGCCGTTCAGAAAGTTTTAAAATTCCGAGTATTTACGGAGATATCGGGAAAAAACCCAAATTTTGATAAATCGTTTTATTTTTTTCCTGGGCTTATTTAAACACGAATTTCAAATCTAATTGCACTTTTGCATTGCCACTTTTTCCGCTCTATCCAATGATGATATCCAGTTTGAAATCTGACGTTTCGTCTTCAAGGGATCCTCATCAACTTTCTTTTCTTAAATACGAACTTAATTATTTTTCATCGTTTTTCAGATGGTATTCGCGTTATTAATATGAGTATGTGTTTTTATTTTTTTTACATTTTTTATTTTTATTAGTTTTTTATTATTTTTATTTTATATATTTTGCGTGACGTCATTTTATATACTTAATTTAATTTAATATTCTCGTAAGAAATAATTTTATTATTTTTTTATTTTTAATACGCTCCATTTTTCCACTTAATACAATAAAACAAAATAAAATATTTTTATAGAATATTAATATTTCAAAAGTGCCTACCTTAAAAGGTTTAAAATTACGCCAAAGCAAAATATATAATTAAAAAAATAAAAATTTAAATAAAAAAAATAAAAACACATAGTCATATTAATAACGCCAATACCATCTGAAAAACGATAAAAAAAAATAAAGTTCGTATTTAAAAAAAGAAAGTTAATGATGATCCCTTGAAGACGAAACGTAGGATTTCAAGCTTGTTACCATCATTGGATAGAGCGGAAAAAGTGGCAATGCAAAAGTGCAATTCAATTTGAAATCCGTCAAAAATAAAACGATTTTTCAAAATTTCGGTTTTTTCCGGATATCTCCGGAATTACTCGGAATTCTAAAACTTTCTAAACGGCATATTGTTAGGTACCTAAATGCGCAATTTTGCCTTAATTTGACCGACACTGTATCTCTTACGGTTTTCGAGTTCCCCATACATAGACCCGAATTCGAGCCACCCTGTACAGGCTGTCAAGCTTGGTAGATGGCCGATTTTCAACTGTGAATATTTTGAAAAACTTAGATAGGTATGAACATTATTCACGAAATGTGTCTAGAATTTTATGCAGAATCTAAATGTGCAATAATATACAAGGCATTCTATAAAAATAAGTAAAAAAAAAACGAAAGACAGGATTTTACAAAGCACCCTGTATAATTGAAAATATTTTCACAATATGCACCACAACATATCATACAATTTTTGTATTTAATTTTTTTTATCTCTATAGTTAAGAGATATATAGGACTTTGTTGCACCAATGGGCCACTTATATCTGGGAAAAGTTTGAGCAGCGGCTACAATATCATTTAGAACAAAGTCTACAAAATAAATATTAATACCAAATATCATATTTCTGGAAACTGGTTTCGCCCAGCGAGCGATCGCCCGACCGGCCCAAGGTCAGGTTGTAAACGACAGACACACAGCAGGTGGCGGCCTCGCGCCGCTGCCAGCTTTTACCAGAAGAAATAATTCTAAATAAATTCATGTGTTTGCGCGACAAGGGGGCGTGTCGAATCAGCGATTTTGTCCCAAAATCTTTATTCCAGGATTATGGACCAACTATTTGATGGAAAATTTATTTTCTTTTATCAATATGTCCAAATTATGATCCACTAGGGCCGTACAGACTTATTTTTTTTTCTTTTTTTTTCCCTAATATATTAAAAATTAAAATTAAGATATTCAATTTTTTATCACTGTACTGCCCTAGATACAGTAATTCTAAACGAGTTTTATACTTGGCTGTTTTTCACTATTATGCATATTAACGAAGAAAATCGGGAACGAAAAAAATACTGCTGATGAATACTGCTGATGAAACTTAATAGCACGTAAATGAAGAAAGTTAATCCGTAGTGCATCCCATTCCCCAAAAAATATAGTAACTTCGTTACAACTTCGATATAAATGATATTGCCAGTAAGTATTGTGGTACGTTCCCTCTCCACCTTCCCCTTTCGCCAGGGACGGATGGGACCCTACTGACTGGCCCGGGAAAGTTACCTTAAGGGGCCCTCACTCTATGTAAAAACTGAGTGGTGTTAATGGTTTCTATAAAATATGTGTTACCATAATAATTTAAATGATGAGCTATATGTATTTATTTATTGACATTACAATTTTTTAATATTTACATTAGAAAAAACATACGTAATACAATAAATATATCACTAAGTAAATGAAAGTAAAACTAAACTAATTAAATTAAAAAACATGTTTATAGATATTGACCTATCTATAACTTATAAAACATAAATACAAAATAATAAAGTATTAGTACATGAAAGGTAGATAATATAGGTAGCATATGTTTCATCTAAAGTATAATTATGTTTTATAAAATCTAATATGTATATGTAGAATCTAATATAAAAGTGACTTTTTTTAATAAGCTACCAGTAGCAGCGAGAGCATCAATAACCTTTTGATTATCGACACGATTTACACAATAATTCATCCAAGGGAATTAAATGATAAAAACCTAGGATTTCGATGCATAGGCATCCTCCAAAAAAAACTACCCAGAGTAGCCAAAAGTGCATTGTCATTAAGCCACTTCAATTAATAGAATTCCCAATTATTCAAAGACAACTAAATATAAATGCGTGCGACGCTCAATCTCATCAACCAATCCCAAAACAGTATGCCACGGAGCCGGAAACAGGGCTATTTACCATCGACTTTATCTTCACGTGTTAAATTCAATTTGTTGAAAATCGAATCGTTTCGCAGCGCGGATTTATTTAAATTTCTCGATTGAGAGAACGTCGAAGCTAGGTCAGCCGGAATATCTACGAGGGTTATAGTGCGTAATTAACCTACGATCTCTAATTATTATTATTTCGTACTTTTTTTGGCTTTGTTTTCGAACAAAAATTAACTTGTAATCTTTTTCTCCTTAATTAAGGTAACATTTAGTCATTAAAATTTCCTTTTAAACGAACTTTGATGAGCCTGATTTTATTTGTTCAAATTCTAAAATTCAGATAGATCCGTTGATCTAGAATAAATTTTGGATGGAATTTCTTTGAACTTTTAATTGACTGACGCAGTAACTTTGAAGGTCGAACTAGTTTAATTATTATTCTCAGTTTTCACGATTTCTGGCTTACGTTGGATAACTGTAGAACAGATAACTACCAGTGTTGTTACAGCCTAGTAGACTTTGCGTTATTTTTAATTGTTTTTTTATTGCGGCCTTTGATATTTTCTTCACTCGAATAGATTGTTTATTATCTGTATCCTACCGGTAACTTGGCCGTGAAGTAAATTATCATATGTTAAGGTCAGAGTCTGTTATTAATTGGTGGCTATAATAACGCTAGTTCTAACTAGTTTTTTCTATATGTATATTGTTTTTGCGGCAGTTATCAACGAAGCTTAATTGAACTGAATAACCATAGTTAGTAAGTTTTTATACGGCATATGCGACGGATCATGATTCGAGCCACGTGAATTAGTCTTTAATTAAGTGATTACTCGATCTAGTTAAACTTTAACGAAAAGTTATCTGCAGTATCGCTGGCTTTCAACATATTTTACTTGACGTTTTTTTTTAATGCTTTGAGCGATCGTTATTAATAACAACTGATTATTTCCTGACCAGTTGTGATATTTTCTTATTAAGTAATAAAACCAATCCTTGTTTGTTTATTTACCTGTTTTATTTAATTAGAACTTAAGCGAATAACCAACAGAACAGGCCGCTTCCGTAATTATTTGTATTTATCATTAACGCTCAATAACTGAAACGTTCTCGACTATTTTTGATTACTTTTTCAATATCTGTTTACCTCTTTCTGTAGTCGTTTTTGATTAATTTTTGAATACTTGTCCTCATGGACTTCAGTTTTTTCTTGGGTTAATTCGGGTACTTCCCTAAACCGACTTTGATTTTGATTAATTTTCGAGTAATAATTTTTTTCCAATATTAATACTGATAAATTGCCGATATATATTTAATCTAATTTTCTAACTCATTTTTGTTGTTTTACTGATTGATTTCCCGGATAGAAAATATCGAATTTTTGGTGTTCATTTATTTTGTCGCGAAGCTTAAGCTAAAACGAGTTCCATATTTCAACTCTGGGGTAATTCTCGCATGTGCTGTCTAAAAGCCCGTGGCTCCTTAAGTAAATCAACAGGCACTCTACTATCCTGCATTTGAGCAGGGCCTTAATTTATACGCTCGGTGATAGCTCGTTTTAGCCTACGCATTAACATACTTTATTTCATTCAATATCTAGTTTTTAAATTCTCGATTAGAGATTATTCACTCCCAATTTCTTCTGAGTTGGAGTGAAAGTTTGCGCCCATTAGAAGGACAGAAAGGGAGTAATAAATTTTTCGCGCCCAACGTGGGGCTTTTCGCATTGATATACGCTAGACAAAACGGCTCGTGACACGCTTTATAACAATTTCGAATTTGACTATATAAGGAAAATAATTAGAATGTTTCCCAAGCATAAAATTACACTGAATTTCAATTAATAATAATAGACTTGACAACGACGCAGTCTGCAGTTTCAAAGAATCTATGACGTTTCGCCCGTTCCCCATGCGCCACGCGACTTTGGATTCCCGGGAAATACCTAACTGAAATCGAGATTCGAGTGGCAGCGACATGTATTATTTTGACTTGCGGCGGAGCATGGGCGTAGACAATGGGGAGAGGGGGGGACATGCCCCCCCTGGGAATTTAACCGACTCATTTTGCAACATACCATTAATGCTATGTCATTCAAGAGGGTGCGAATCCGTGCTTTTTAAATATTTTAATGACTTTTGGGTAAAAATTGGGCGTGGCACCCCCAAAAGTTTTCGCCTTCGGCGGTTTGGCCTCCCCTCACGGTTATCACTGCGGTCTTGTCTATGGTAATAATAAATATAGACCGAGAGCCAAGAGTCAAGAGGCCTCGACAAGTTTTATTAACACGCGGTATTTAATTTTTGGGCCTGCGGCCTATCTGTAGTTTGTAGCAATAGGGGCCCCATGATACCCCACAGTAAGAGGCCCCTCGGGAAATTTCCCGTTCTCCCGGCCCTCCCATCCGCCGCGGCCTTTCCCATTGCTGTTAACATTGTTAGCATACTTCGAAAAAGTATTGATCATGATCATGGGACTATTCAAAACAATTGCTGTATGTATACATTTTTCGGATATAAATAAAGCACACCACAAGCCAGTAGGTACAATATGTTTAATTTTAATTCAAAAATCATAGAAAAAAAATTACAGTTAATTTTAAAAAACAGTGTTTTATTTTGCTACAAATTTTGAGCCAATGGAGATATTTCAATTTGAATGTATACTACTAGAAAGTCAAATTAGCATTTACGGCACCAAGGGGTCATCTGGTCATGATTTTTTTGAAGAAAAAATATTTTTTTCTCCGATTGACAGCAAATATTAATTTTGCAGACCCATATCAATCAGCAAAGTATTACTTTTTCTGTCCAGGCAGCAAAGTAAGTACTTTGCTGCCTAGGCAGCAAAGTGATTAGTCTCCATGGGAATAAAACGTCTGACATAAGTTGTCAAACTATAATTATTATGGCCATATACATTTCCATAGCAACCAACCGTTCCAACAATTGCGATTTCTATCAAATTTTGTCTTAATTTATCACTACAGGAAAAATAAAAAGATTGTGGGAATTGTAATAATTTGCAAATATACAATATACATATATCATTTTAAACAATCGGAGAAAAAATTATATGTTCAACTCGGCAGCAAAGTAGATTGACTGCCTTAGCTGAATTCCTAGCCTCGCTACGCTCGGCTATGAACTATCAGCCGCGGCAGTCAATCTACTACTTTGCTGCCTAGTAAAACAAATAACTATTTTCTTCAAACGTCAGTAAATCCGTCATTACTCGACTGTGTAGGCGGCCGTGAAGTTTCGTTTTTCCTCCGCCGGAGCTTTACTTTTCACTTTTCCGCCGGCGGAGGTAAAAGTGTTGTCATAGCAACATAGATACAATACAAGCAGACAACAAAATAAGCGTCAACAACTCAAGATTTATTAAACTACAATTTGTATTTATCACTCAATTTGTGACTGCATTTCTAAAAATCACTAATCTAGGAACAAATTGGTTATTATTTAATCGAACTTACTCAATAACTGCTTATCAATACGGAATTAAAACGCAATCGGAGACGCAGTCTTAAAAAAATAATTATTGTTGACAGTGTCCACTGACAGCTTTATGTTACAATAGGTTTGTTCTAGCATGAAATTTCGGACGGTTTGAAGCCAGCGGAGTTTGCGCATAGCAATAAAAGCGACGCTTATATCGTTATGCGCAAACTCCGCTAGCTTCAAACCGTTTGAAATTTCATGCTAGAACAAGCCTATTATATTCACCGACACCGGTCTAAGCAAGGCCACCTACGACCGTGGTCTAAGCCGCCTTGCGAACCCATTTATCTTTAATAATAATTAGATATTATTACTATTAAAAAGAGATGTTTTTGCATTAATTTGTCGACATTTGAAGAAAAAACAGCCTATTTTATTTGGAGGAAAAGTTACTTTTCATGGCTTGCTCTCTATTACCAGCCTCACTCCGTTCCGCTGTTAAACACGAGCGCGCCATGAAAAGTATCACTTTTCCTCCATACAAAATAATATACTATTTAAACCCGAAAATGACAATCTTTTTCAATAGGGAAAAAAATCACCGGAAGAGGCTTAAAAGCGAGACATAATGGGCTTATCTGGACAATTTTCATGCTGACGCGCATCTTGTAAATGCGTGCGTGTGTTGTGAGTGTGTTAGGTGTGTGTATGTATGTGTGTGTGTATGTGATGAAATCGATTACAGGTCGCAATTTTGAAGATAGCGACTTGAAATTTGGCATAGAGGTAGATGTCCACAAACCCTCGGAACCTATTGATTTTGGTTACGATCGGTTAATATACAGGATGTGAAAACAGGACAAGTTACCGTTTTCTGGCGGTTTTTGGCATTTTTATCCGTGTAAACAAGGACCAACTTTTCTTTTTTTTATGTCAAATGAAAGTATTCGGTAAGACACGTATTTTTGTTCCTTTGCTCTTTTGCTCTAATTTTATACAGGGTGTGAAAATAGGACAAGTTACCGTTTTTTGGCATTTACAGGTCGAATTTTGAAGATAGCGACCTGAAATTTGGCATAGAGGTAGAGGTCCACAAACCCTTGGAACCTATTGATTTTGGTTACAATCGGTTAATATACAGGGTGTGAAAACAGGACAAGTCACCGTTTTTTGCCATTTTTGTCCGTGTAAACAAGGATAATATTATCTTTTTTATGTCAAATGAAAGTATTTGGTAAGACACGTATTTTTGTTCCTTTGATCTTTTGCTCTAATTGTTATACAGGGTGTGAAAACAGGACAAGTTACCGTCTTTTGACATTTACAGGTCGCAATTTTGAAGATAGCGACTTGAAATTTGGCATAGAGGTAGAGGTCCACGAACCCTCGGAACCTATTGATTTTGGTTACGATCGGTTAATATACAGGGTGTGAAAACAGGACAAGTTACCGTTTTTTGGCATTTTTGTCCGTGTAAACAAGGATTAAATTCTTTTCTTTTATCTGAAATGAAAGTATTCGGTAAGACACGTATTTTTGTTTCTTTGCTCTTTTGCTCTAATTGCTATACAGGGTGTGAAAACAGGACAAGTTACCGTTTTTTGGCATTTACAGGTCGCAATTTTGAAGATAGCGACCTGAAATTTGGCATAGAGGTAGAGGTCCACAAACTCTTGAAGCCTATTGAGTTTGGTTACGATCGGTTAATATGCAGGGTGTGAAAATAGGAAAAGTTACCGTTTTTTGACATTTACAGGTCGCAATTTTGAAGTTAGCGACTTGACATTTGGCATAGAGGTAGAGGTCCACAAACCCTCGAAGCCTATTGATTTTGGTTACGACAAGTTACCATTTTTTGGCATTTTTGTTCGTGTAAGCAAGGACCAACTTTTCCTTTTTTCGGTGTCAATTTATAAGTAGAGGTGAAAGTATGTTAGAATTTTTTGTTGACAACATGGTTACCATAGCAACCAATTAATAATATGTAAATCACTAATAAAAGTTAAGTAAGGTACTTAGGATTGTTTATGAAGCCTAATTTGATAGTAAAAAATTGGTTGCTATGGTAACAAAAAAAGTAAAAAATCGTTATAATTCGTCAATCGTACGACTTAGAGATTTGATATTTGGTATTTAGGATAAGATTTAAAAAAATTAACAATTGGCTTTGACAAGTCGGTTACGATGGCAACCCATTAATAATATGTATATCACTAATAAAAGATATAGTATGGTACTTAGGATTGTTTATGAAGCTTAATTTGATGCTAAAAAATTGGTTGCTATGGAAACCAAAAAAAAGTAAAAAATCGTCATAATTCGTCAATCGTACGACTTAGAGATTTGATATTTGGTATTTAGGTAAAGGTTTTAAAAACTTAACGATTGACGCTAACAAGTCGGTTACCATGGCAACCAGTTAGAAATTTATCACGGTAAAATTAGACTAGCGATTGGTAACTCTAATTATAAGGGCTTTCTGATTATAGGCCACGGTACGGATAGGAGCGTGGCAATAATGTGTGACCCAAGGTCACACAAAAGAGGCCTGAAGGGCCTCGCGCGTGCCGCAGGCACGAGTGGCCCCGCCACTTGTTAGAAAGCCCCCATTTATAATATGGGCTTTCTATAGGGCGAGACCAATCGGGACAAAAACTTCGTAACGGTACCTCGGATCGCTCTGAAACTTATACCTATCGATTTGTAATCGAAAAAAAAAATTTCGATTTTTTGTCTGTATGTGTGTATGTGAGTATGTGTGTGTGTGAAGACGCGTGCGGTAGCGTTTGCTAGAGAGCACGCATGTGGTTTTAAAGGAGATGAAAATGGAATAAAATAGTTGTTTAAAGATAAATAAGGGCACATCAGCCCTTGAAAGTATTTAATTATTATAAATATTCTTATTAAATATAACACTACCACTTAATACTTAAAAGATATTATATGTGAGTATAGATTTTACTGAAACAATAGTATAAAAGCTCTACTATGTACGGTTAAATCAGTCTATAAATATGGCTAGAAATACCATGACTTGGCACTTTCACAGATAAAGATGAAATAAAAAACAAAAACAAAATAAAACTGCTCTAGACGCCATCTGGGTCAGCGGGGTCTTCTTCATTATGAGGCAATTCTGCATTAAAACCCTATTCACTGCAGTGATGACATCATTACCGGCACACCAGCCACCCGCATCTCCACATCCGGATTTGCAAGCATCCTTAATTAGGTTCAGGAGACTCGGCGGGGCAGCGAGCAGGTCGGAGCAATGTGGCACAAGCCGCGCTGCTAGTCCAGTTTTCTCCAGCCATACTTCGTTGCGTTCAGAGCAGCATTTTAAGATCCTTGACAGGCGTAGGCGACTATGTGGAAATCGGCCTCTCCTATTGGTCGATCCATCTCGTAATACAATATGTCTTCGTGATGCAATCGATTTGTCAGTTTTGTCTCGTGGCCGAGAGGTTTAAATGGTTACGTCTAACTTCGGCGGCCCGGGTTCAAACCCCGTTGCGTTTTTACTTATTTTTTTAAGATTATGTTTCTAGCCAGTTTTTTTCTTAATTTTGGGTATGTCTTGGGTTAGCACTTGGTTAGTTTGCTTTTCTTAAGCCCCCGTAGCGAGCGAAGCGAGCGGAGGGCCATGCGGGTCGACCAATAACAGAGGCCGATTTTCACATTGTCGTCTAAGCCTGTTAAGGATCTTAAAATGCTTCAGAGAAACAGCGAAGAACTACGGGGAAAAGCTCCGTTACCCTGACTATGCCAGCCGGCATCGTTGTCTCTACAGTACAAGCTAACTTCCTGGGAAACGGTCAGAATAAAACAAAACTGACCCGCCTTCTGAAGCCTGCACTCGAACAGAGAGGGATTAGGGTGCTACAGAACTCCGGGGATGCCGATACCTTGACTGCGCAGACAACCCTGCAGGTAGCGGAAAATAATAGCCCGACTTTTGCTATAGCTGCAACAGACACGGATATTCTTGCCATGCTTCAGAAAACCAACCCAGAAGTTGTTATTTTTCGTCAAAGGGACCTGTGGAAGAGCAAGCAAGGCCCACAACATTGAGTTAATACCTTGGCGATGTGAAGTCAGCCATTCTCTTTGCTGACGCCTTTTCCGGCTGTGATACAATGCCAGCTGTTTTTGGAAAAGGAAAGGCGTCAATATTGAGAATTCTCCAGGGCAACAAAGTTTTTAATCAGCCCGCAGCAGATCTGGAGAGATTCGTCTTCTGCGAAAATGCTTCTTGCTTTGTACAGAGGAGCGAAATCTGCCACCCTAGATGACCTCGCTACACTCTCTACAACAAGTTAGCCGCTACGCAAAAGCTAGATGCTGATTTGCAGCTGAAAACTTTGCCCCCTGCAGCTGCTCGACAACATTATTTGCGCCTGTACGTGCAGTTGAAGAAAAATAAAAGGGTAAAACATTCCGCATTACTAAAATATTAATTAGGTTGATATATTTTAGGTTCAAAAAGTGCTCGGAACAGGAACAAAGCTAGACGCAACGAAGTATGGCAGGAGAAAACTAGAAAACCCAGGGAGGCTTGTGCCACACTGATCCGACCTGCCCGATGCTCTGCCGAGTCTCTTGAGCTTAATTAGGTGTGTGAGGGGATTGTGTGCCGGGAATGGTGCCATCACAGCAGTGGAGAGTGTTCATGTAGAATTGCTTCATAATGAATGAGACCCCGCTATCCAGATGGATGGCGTCTAGAGTATTGTTTTTTTATTTTATAATTATTTGTGAAAGTGTCAAGTCATGGTATTTCTAGGAATACTGATCTAACTGTATATACTATAGCTTTTACTACTGTTTCGGTAAAGTGTATGCACATATATATTTTAAGTATTAAGTGGTACTGCTATATTTAATATCAATATTTATAATAATTAAATATTTTAAAGGGCTGATGTGCCCTTATTTCTCTTTAAGCAAAACGACAGTCGCATCGTGCGCGCGCGCGGCAACATGCCTTTTTATATAGACAAAGGTCTCAGATACACAAATCACCAAACATATTGCGGTCTGCATTTTTTTCTCTTTTTTTATGGCAGTTGCACACACACTTAAGGGATATTCTATGGCGCTCAACGAACGATGTGTGTGCGAAGATGTTGATTGACACGATTCTTGAACAGCTACAGGTTGTAATTAGGGGGAAACAGATGTGCTGGGAGTGAGTTCCAAAGTGACGCAGTGCGCCAGACAAATGAGTTCTTATAAAGCGATGTTCTAGGTGTTTCCAGTTGCACAATGAACTGGTACGCTCTTGCCGTCTGTCGTGACTATCTGACAGGCGTTGCCAGGGGCGGGATGAGGCGGGCCAAGTCCTGGGAACATCTGCCGTGAAAGTATGTGTAAAAAGGGGCATATCGGCCACATGTATGCGGTGCTCCAGACTATCCAGATTCCGCGTCAAATCCGGGTCGCCGACAAGACGTACAGCTCTCTTCTGAATGGAATCCAGCAGCTTTAGGGTGTGCTTTGGTGCGACACCCTAGACGTGTGAGCAATATTCTAAGCAGGGTCATATTTGCGCTTTTTAGAGCAAGAGGAACTGCTGCGGTGTAAACAGTTTTTTGTTGCGAAATAGCGCACCCAGCTTCTAGGAGGCTGATTTTGCGATGTTAGCAACGTGGTCATGCCAGGACATATTTCTGTTGACCGACACATCTAGCAGTCCGATTGACGAGGATGAAAAAATGGTCGATCCTGCCATAATGATGTCAGGGCCCGCCGTCCGTATTGGATTGGCGCTCTTGGTGAACGTGGCTGCTTGGCTCTTTGCTGCATTGAACTGGACGAAATTTCTGTCGCCCCAAGTTTGAACTTTCTCCAGGTCTTGATTAATTGCCTTAATCTGCTCCTGTCTGCGGTCAGTCGCTGGTACAGATTTTTCTGCTGAAAATTGGGAGACAAGGGTACTGTCATTTGCAAAACTGTAAACAGGAATATTCGTTTCGGTCAACAGCTCATTCATGTAGATGAGAAACAGAGTTGGTGAAAGTATTGCGCTCTGAAGCACGCCCGTGTTAATCGTATATGTGCCTGAGATGTGTCCATCAACTACAGCGTGCAGAGATCGGTTCTTAGTTCGGTTCTTAGTTTTGTTTAGTTTGTTGAGCAGTCCGTCATGCCAAACTCTGTCGAATGCCTTCGAAATATCCAACGCAATCGCTCGAGACTCTCCTTAGTTCTCAATTGCTCTACTCCATATATGGGTGACATAGGCCAATGTATCTCCTGTCGATCTCTTTTTGCGAAAGCCGTATTGATTATTGCTGATTAATCTGTCGTTCTCGAGGTACTTGAGTAGTTGCTGATTGACTACACGTTCCATGACTTCGGAGATTATTGGAAGCAAGGCAATGGGGCGATAGTTTGAGGGCGTGGTTTTCTTGCCTTATTTCGGAACAAGTGGCACTCGAGCGACTTTCCAAGAAGATGGGTAAATCCCTTTTCCGTAAGAAAGAGAGAAAAACCTGGAAAAACGGGTGCTAGTTCTTTGGCGCAGTTCTTTAACACGGTCGCTGGTATTCCGTCCGGTCCTGATGCCTTTTGCGTATCTAGTTCTTTAAACATTTTACGAATATGACGGTGATGAAACTTGACTTCTGCCATGATAGTGTTGATGTTCGGTATAGTGGGAAGAGCCTTGCCTTGGGGGACGTCTAAGGTAGAGTGCAATGAAAATATTTTGTCGAGCATGTTTGCTTTTTCCTTGGATGCCACGTTTGTCTGTCAAAGATGGGCGATACGTTTTTATAAAGTTATTACTTACTGCCTTTTCTACCGACCAGAAATTCCTGGAGCCACTGGGGCAAAAGTTTATTCCTGATCTTTTGATTGTATTTGTCCTTAGTTTCGTCGATCACATGTTTGCATTCGGTCTTCGCTTCGACAAAATAATTGCGATTTTCAGCAGTCTGATTTTGCTACTTGTAGGCTTGCTGTTTCCTACCTACAGCTCTTTCACATCTTCTGTCAAACCAGAGCTTTCCGTTTGAAGGTAACTTGATGGAATTTGGGATGTATGCTTCCATTCCTGAGGAGATTATTTGCATAATCTCTTTGCAGCAAACTGATGATTCGTTAGTGCCAAAGCAGACGTCGAGCCAAGGAAAATCTAGGTAGAACTCCCTTAGATCATCCCAGTTTGCGGAATTGTATTGCCAGATTTCGCAAAGCAATGGTGGATCCTTCTGTAGAAGAGGCAAATCACAAACCGTTATAATAAGTTTGTGATCGGAAGTACCTAATGGCGGGCGAACTGTAATTGTGTACTGATCAGGATTGGTGGTTAGAAAAAGATCCAGGAGGGCAGCGAATTCGCCCTTCTCTGAGATTCGAGTTGGATTGTCTACAAGTTGAGTAAGCCCGCAGCTGATGGCAAATGATTCAGCTTCATTACTTTTGTTGTGGGTCTTGTTGTGATGTTTGAGCCAGTTGGTGTTGTGGGCATTGAAGTCTCCCAGAACGATTATTTCTGAATTGGGGTGATCAACCTGTATTGAGTCAAAAGTGGTAGCTAGTGTTGTAAAAAAGCTTTGGTAGGCCCTATTGCTCGGAGGGCGATAGAGACAGGCGACAGCCTGGTGGAGGATGATGGGATTTGATGGGTCACACCCCGTGGCAACTCGGAATGGCGGGAGCGTCACTCCCTATAATCAAACTATTCTCACCATTTTGACGTTCCTGCCAGCTAATACAATGCAGCCCCTCTTGTCACAAACTAGCAGTGATCGGCTCCAGACTTTGTACTTCGGTGTTCTCCAGCCTAGGGGACGATGATGCGATTTGATGGACCACATTGCATGGCAACTCGGAATGGCGGGGGCGTCACCCCTCGTAATCAAACTGCTCTCACCAGAGTAATCCATTGGAGCCTGCACTATATGGAAAAATTATTAAAACCAATTAAGAAAATTGGTGATTGATTATACATTTAATAATATTAAAAACATTACACGTCCTTCCGAAGAGAAACCAATTTCAGTGTTTATTTTTGATGATGTATTATATGCCAAACAAGATGTAATTCAAAAATATTTCAGCATCAGATAAATTGTTGCTTATTACTTCACCTCAGTTGAAGGCTTTTTGAATAAGGCCGCTTCGGCTCTGGTCCCAGTGCTCTGGGCACAAGTGCTTGTTGGGTGATCCTAACGATGCCAAAAAACCTAGAATAATTGGAAAATGCTCGTCGTTTCGAGGAAGAACCCCGTTGTCAAGAGTGATAATGGTTTGTAAATGTAATTAACACAGTAAAAAGCTTGAGCACTTTGTCAAGGTTTACGAGCACACTATAATGAAATGTCATGACTAAAGGTAGTAAAAAACTGGAAGTTTAAACTTAAAAGAGCATTAGAATTTCTCAACGCTACCTTTTCAATGAAATATATATAAATACGAGAAAACAGAAGCTGAAAACTGAACGAATCAAACCACCCTCAAAAACATTTTAATAAAATATAGAGAGGCATTTTAAATTATTAATTAAATGTCCTGTATTTATATGGATTTACTTATAAATTATGCATCAGCTAGGGCTGATGCATTTTTAATTTTTTATTATATTAGGGCCACATTTACTAGATATAATTAATACCTAATCGTTTTTAAACCGGTCGTTCGTGTAAAATTTCCTGACACCCAAATTTGTTACTAAATAGACATCGCACGAGATAAAAATAACTTGACACTTACCAAGCAATAACTCCAAGCTGAATTGTTAGATATAAATAGTGCTTTAAAGAAATTTTTAATAGAGGTTTAAGGATCGATATTTTAATTACAACACTAAATATCAAGATGCGGTTTTTGGTATTCATTTGCTTGGTTCTAAGGCTATATGTTTGATTGCATATGTGAATAAAAACTACTATACAGGATATTTATGTAACCAAGATGATATCGGAAACAAATTTTTAAATTGTCTTTTTATCCGATCGGACGAAAAACGATACCTTTCCGATGTGATTTCTCACCGCAAAAGTCATGATTCCAGTATATTGTATTCGTTGCTTGGCAACATGCAATAACTGCACAAGAATAGAAAATAACAGTCCGGGAATATAACATTCCCGTCCTAGGCCGGGAATGTAACATTTCTGTCATATTCAAACGCCTTGTTTGTCAGATCTGACGTCTATCAAAAGAAACATTTAGCTGTAGTTTCCGTAGCTACGTAATAAAATTCAAGCTCGCTCGATTCAAAACTTGATATTATGTTGAGTTTAAATTTAAAACACCGTTTTTATTTACAGTAATATTTGGCTCTATTTATATAAGTACGTATTCTAATTAATTTCGATCGGATAAAAAATAGTATGTGCAACTCGTAGGAAAAGCACATTCCTGGACTCCTCTGTTGCTGGCCTCGGCTGCGCCTCGTCCAGCAACTACCACAGTCGTCCAGGAATGTTTTGCTTTTCCTCCTAGTTACACAATATACTATTTCCTCACGAAATGATCTCTGAAGAAAAAGGATCTTTTCGAAAATTCCGGCATTTTTATATAAGTAAAGTCTTAACGTGACACCCTGTATATGAGTCGAATATTAATCAGGTTACTTATGATAAGTACGTATAGCGTAAACAACAGCAATAGAAACAATCAATAGACGAAATTACGGATTTCCAAATTTTCTTTTGTCAGACCTAAGATACTAATTTTGATAAAACCTTTTGAAATGAACGGGTTTTAATTGTTTTGTTCGAGTTTGCGATATTATTAGGTACTTTGAATTCAGGACATTTGTTTTTCACTTCAAACGGCATGACTATAAAATTTGCAAATTTTGATTTGTTGTACCAAAAAATATTATTAAGGATATATGGGGTGCGTTATGAAAACAACCCGACATTACATTTATTTGCCATAGAGAAGCGTAGGCAATGCCATAGAAGTTTAATGAAGATATTTTGCCGCTTTTTACCTGTAGATAAATAATTTTGATGGTGCAAGCTTTTCATACAGTAAACATGAATATCGAAGATCGAATTGCGCTGGATTTTGATAAATTTTTAAGGCATATAATGCACTCAAGCTCAAATCTCGAAAATTGTTTAAATTTGTTCATATGATATTCTTGAATTCAAGACAACCAACATTTAGGTAAACTTGGCCAAATTTATTGAGCTACTCGTATCAACATGTAACGAGATTGCACCATTGAAACTATAGATCTACAGGAAGAAGCCTGTAAAAAGCTGTGTTTCAAATTTCTTCATTAAAGGGCTACAGGATTGCATACATTATTTTACTAGGCATGTGGAAATAAATAATATATATCTGCATATATACAGAGTATTGCAGAAAAAAGTGGCAGAGCAGAGTCACCAATTTTGAAATGGAACATCCTGTATAATAATGATTTTTTTCATTCTGCCGTCAATTCTGAACATAATTCACACAGGTTACCTCTAAAATATTTATACAACTAGCACAAATTTTTGATGCTTACCTCATTTTTCTTACTCCAAAGGTTGATAATTTCCGAAATAAACGGTGTAAAAGTTGATATCCTTTAAAACTTTTTTGTAACTACCTATTTATCTTAATAATAGCATGATTTACATGACATTGGGTACTTAGGGGTACTTTAAGGATAAGAAATCAAGATCTGGTCACAGTTTTGATGCACAATGTAGAGCAATTTGGCTGGAGCTTCATAACTATTTTGTGCTCTGAGGTATCAAAGTTTTAGTTAGAAATTCTTATTTCTTGATATATCCTGTCTAGAAAGGTATACATACCTATTAGGTATCACTTCGAATAGCCGTTTGTGAGATAATGGAATATAAATGTTTTATTTGTTGCGTGCTGATGCTCATCGTAGCCCGTTCATGCCAATTTGTGCAAATAATATTAAGAAAAATATTTATAAAAAAGCTTAAAGAAATAATATTTTTAACACACCCTGTTTCGGAAACTATAAACGGTGAACAAGGTAAATTGGGCTAGATCCTTGTATTTTAAGCCTCAGGAATTTGTGATTTTTGAAGGCACCATGCTTATATAAAATCACATGTCCAAAATGAACCGTTAACATTTGAAGATATAGGTAGGTAAAAAAAATAAATATTATTGGCTTAAATAAGTCGAAAATGCTTCAACTTAGACATATTATGGCATTATATATAAATTATATTCAGAATTGAAGGTATAATATAAAAATTTATTCACATACAATGGGTTTTATTTAAAAATATATGACTTTGACAGGTCACTCGTTTCGGCAACACCCTGCATATGCGAAGATATATATTGCAAATAGTTTGTACATAAATATCTAGGACTTCAATTTTTAATATTTTTGTTGTGCCAAAAACAAAAATGTTAAAGAGGGTAACATTATATGCGATCATCCGGTGTCTCCCGCTATACATGTTTAGGCTAAAAACAAATAATATCTTGTTTGACAAACCAATAATATAACTCAAGTAAAAAATATGAAATCGATTCGATGAAATGTTGATTAATCTTAATCTTAGGTGGATTGGTCGAAACTGTATGGAGTACAGGAGAAGCCATTTATATATAATAACGGTCACGCGCATTAGAGTTGTATTCAAATTGGCTAACAAGAAGACGGTGCCGGCGTAAAAGATACCTTACTTTCGGGGTAATGAAAATTGGAATTTATTTGTT
>JAEQML010066213.1:0-20197 GCA_016904865.1 Pissodes strobi | reverse complement strand
GTGTTTTTTTAACGGGAATCTTAATTCTTGATTCGCTTATTTTCGAATGTTGGGTTCTTTCAAGTCGGAACGATTCCTATAATTCTCGAAAACTGCAAACTTTTTTACGACGTCCATATTTTACGAGTGACGTTAAGTGGACGCAACATGTTTTTGCGATACACACATTGTCCTTCTTTTGTTCGTTCTCGGTTCCGTGTCTCCGAACCCGACTGCCGTATTCCGTATTTTCGGTTCTCGTTAGTGCGGTGCCAGTTTTTGCCGCGACTCGTTAAATACTGGAAACCGGTGGACCGTTGACGAGATTTCACATCGTGACTTTTCATTGAAGTATGATTTAATTTTTTTATGAGCCTAATGTAAAATCTTAAAATGTCATTCTGTTTGGCAGCTTTAAAATCGTTATCATTATTATTGGCGTAAATGTGAAACAAAGAGGTAGGAATTTAGGTATATATCCGCAAAGAACATTTGGAAATGTATAGGTTCAAATATGCTGCTCATTTTTGATGGTTGCAAGCTTTAAAATTTATTACATGAGCAGTTTTCCTTGCAATTGCTAGGGTAAAAATTGGGCTACAGATTTAGTGGATTATCATGTTGAAATGCTTCAAGTCAACTTCGAAGAGAAACTCTATACATTCACAGAAATGATTACAATATTCATCGATTAATAATGCTTTAGCACTGATAAATGAGCTAGCATGCAGCTTAAATTTCAGTATATGCGATGCGCCCTCCTGGATCTTTTTCTAACCATCCTGACCAGTACACAATTACAGTTGGTTCGCCGTTAGGTACCTCCGACTACAAACTTATTACAACGGTTTGTGAATTGAGACTTCTAGAGAAGGATCCTGCATTGCCTCGCAAAATCTTGCATTACAATTCTGCAAACTGGGACGATCTAAGGGAGTTATACCTAGATTTTCATTGGTTCGACGTCTGCTTTGGCACTGACGACCCGTCAGTCTACTGCGAAGATATTACGCAAGTAATCTCCTCAGGGATGGAAGCATACATCCCCAATTCCATCAAGTTACCATCGAAAGAAAAGCCCTGGTTCGACAAGAGATGCGAGATACTTATTTTCCTTTTTTTATGTTCGGCACACACAAAAGGAAAATCCTATACCACTCAACGAGCGGTTCGTGTGCGGAGAAGATGGTGGGCTTTGAACTTGAAGCGCTATAGGTTGTAGTTTTCGGTAAAGACGTTACTCGGTGGTCCGTTCCAGAGCGAGCCAGTCCTCCAGATAAAGAAGCCCTATAACAGCGAGGTTCTAGGTGTTCGCAACTGAATCGTATGTTAATGAGTAGCTTGTAGCTGACAGGTGTTTCTGTTTGGCATAACTCTGGGCGTAATAATAAGTGCCAGCTCGTTCGAATACCTCCGTAGTAAAGAGATAGGTCCGCCACTTTTCTTCGATGTTCAAAGCTATCAAAGTCTTTAGTCAACTCTGAGTCATCCAAAAGACGGACTGCCCTCCTCTGTATGGAGTCCAATATCTTGAGCAAGTATTTCGGTGCCGAGCTCCATACATAAAGACAGTATTCCAGAGATGGTCTTGTCTGGGCCTTTCAGAGCAGTAAGACCTGATGAGGTGTATACCACTTTTTCACTCTATAGAGCGCTCCTAGCTTTCCTGCTACTGCCTTGTCCATTTTGGTGACGTGATTACGCCAAGACATGTTGGTTCCTACGTTGATGCCCAGTAATCTTATGGGTGAGACCAGAGTCAGTGTTTGTCCTGTCATTGATAAGTCAGCTCCTGCAGTGTTTGCTTTTTTTAAGAAGACAGATGCTTGAGTACTTCCTGCATTAAACTGGATATTGTTTTCCTCACCCCATTTCAAGATGGCGTTCATATTCTCATTGATGACAGCAATCTGATTTTCTCGCTCGCGTTGGGAACGTTTTATTTTAAATGAAACACCTACATTTTCTTGACGTTTTTCAATTCTGAATTGAATTACGGGTTTTGAGCTTACAAATGATTGTAGTTTTATGAATTATAGTGATTCTTGTATATTTTGAGGCGATCTTTCCGAAATAAGCAAAAAAAATGTAGCTGTTGATCGAAAGGTCCCAAATTTTTACTTTTGTCCACTTTTCAACGTTGTGCAGGCATATCTTGCAAACAAGTCAATATTTTTAAACGCAGTTTCTAGCATTCGAAAGCATAGGAAAAATGCTAATTTTGATCTGATTCCCGAGATATGGATAATTCAAATATTAGTTATTTCAGAAAAAATTGGGGGCCAAAGGCCGAAAATTTGAATTTTTTAAATGTCCAAATACCAAATTCTCCATAACTTCGGTTTAAATTAATATATTTGAAAAAAATGCGTTTCCATGGTAAGGGATATGATTATTGATATCCAGAGGGTCGCAAGAAAAGTTACAAAATTGGAAATATGGCGGAGAGGCAAAGTGTTGTTTTATTATTTGCCTATAACGAGCAAACCGTTTGAAAATTTTTAAAACCACTCACAGATCTCACTCTTCAATGTTCATTTAAATGTGGGTGTGTGTTCGCATCAATTTCATGGAAATTGGGTTATAATTGGCCACGATATCAAAGAATTAAAGATTTTTTTTTGAAAGTTTGAAATGGCACAAAAATGCCAAATAACTCAAAAATATGTTTTTGAGTACCTCAATGTGTCTAGCATGCGATTACATTATAGAAAATTCGTCAAATTTATTTTTTCAATTTTTTTAACACTGTTCACTGAGTGAGGATCAAAGAACGCGGTTTTTGACAAAAGTTGCCTTTAAATTGGCAATTTGAAATTTTTTGGTCTGAAACTTAATTAGAGTTATTGTAAATGTAAAACTGCTGCGAATTATAAATAAAGAATCGATGTAATAACCAACTGTGACATATGTAATTATTATGAAATTCATGAGGATGTGTTTAATAAAATTGCTTTTGTCTATAAGGATTTAATTGCAACTAACCTAACCCAGCCTCCGTTCCCCTCCATTGCTTCATTCGACTTCAATTGGGATTCACAAGAAACTGAGACAGAAATCTTGCATTCCATTTACGCAAACTGAGTGCCCGCCAATGCCAGAAAATTAATACAAAATGGCCTTTATTGGCATTCATCCTAAAAGTTGATGTTCAGGTTCTCGTTAAGACAAAGGTCATTGCTTTTCCGGATATTCTTCTGTCTTCTTTTAAATGGGAAGAAATTTCGTTGAATCAAACAATGACTTGTCGAGTTATTTAAAGAAAGAGAAAAAAAATTGGTAAAAAAAATGTTCCTGTACCTAAAACATATAAAAATTAGCAGCTTTCATGAGAAACAAGATTAATTTCTCTCTGAATTGCCAGAAAATGCCCCAGAAAATTCGAGTAGTTTAAATTCTCTTGCGAGTAACCAAGTTTTGACACGTGCGCTCAGAAAACAATGGATGCTAGAAATAAATATATACTACTGCCACCGAACATCACCATAAAAGGTTCATTCTAAGTCCCGCCCCCAGTATTTCCCTGCTTGCACCATCGCTGAATCTGGTGAAATGCTGGTTAACCCCGTCTCGTCTAAAGCCCGGCGTTTCGCTACATCAGAAGTGCCGACTGAGAGTGGACCTTCTAGTTTCTTGTTAATATTCGACGCTACTGCTTTTCGCCTATTTTTTTGTCCTGTTTCATCTGGTGTAAACAACAAGTTTCCATTTAGATAATTATTTTTCAAGTTATTTAAGAAAAGAGTACGAGAAATCTAGTACAAATTTTTCACAAAATTGATATTTTGAAAACTTTTGCAAGGTATTGCATAGTTCGCCACCCGACCTGCCTCATTCGAAAGGTAACCAGAAGGTACGCATTTTTTGTCTAGCCTACATGACTTCTTCTTATATTTCAAGATTTTAGGGAAACTTATCACCAAGTTGGAACTTACACTTAGGCTTACAATTAATTTTCTAAAATTTTTTACAATATACTTTTTTGTGTATTTTTTCTGCTTTTTCCGACTGTGAAATCAGTTTTTACCGATTTTTTTTTTTACTTATTTCCGGAAAACCGGGCACAATCGCATGAGAAAATTTAAAAAATTTCCCCCTCCGATTTTTGCCAGATGTCCGGAAAACTATGGCAGATTTCGCTGAGGGTTGTATTAAATTTGAAAGCCAACTACAAAAATAAGTAAACTCTCTCATAGGCACATATGGTCTAACACTTATAATTTCTCCACAAATTCATCGTGAGTTTCGTGTTCATGGTTCTGATAAAAAAAAACTGGCGGCGAAAAAATCCGTCGTTAAAAATATCTTATATGAATTTCAAAACTATTTTTGCATTTTCATTCAATTTTCATGAGCAAGTATGCTGACATAATTATCATTTTTATCATACAAAAATTTAGAAAATTTTGATCAACAGCTGTATTTTTTTTTAGTTTTCTAGGGAGATCGCATCAAAATACATAAGATCCACTCTATTTCATCCAATTACAATACAATGTTAGCTCGAGGGGGCTTTTATTCACAATTTAAATCAGACTATATAAGTATATTTTGTATAAATAAGACACCTTAGGCGTAAACTAGATTTTGAGATACTGACGTTTTAAAATCTATATTTTAGATATTTTGCCTCTTCTCTGGCAGGACCAATTTTATTAAGAGATAGGAAGAGAGACAAAGAGAAATAAATGTGACCCGTTATCAAAGAACAAGTTTTTATCTTCTCGGCCAATCCCACAGCCGAAACAAGATCAGGATCGACGAATGTTCTGCTACGACGTTCAACTATATAAACAATACCACTAGTTTGGCACTGTTATACCCTGAGGACCAGTCAGAATCCGGTGTCATGTGCAAATTTCTAGGATCTGATAATAATGTCTACCCGATATATTTTATTTCATAAGGTTAACGTGAATATATATTTAGTTTGCACGTACCCATTTTGTTACCAACGATTTTTTTAAAGTTTGGTTTAAAAACATATTCGTCAAAAATCTTTTACCTCAAGATAACACAATAGGGGCCTCTGAGATATTGATGAATAATTCTGGAAATTATTCAATCTAGGCTAATACAGGATGATATCAAGGAGTGTAGAATAATTTGGATGCTCAAGCTTGAAGATATTGTAACAGCAAACTAACTCAAATTAAGTCTAGTTGGCAACACAGTTCAAATTCGGAATGCCCATAAGTATATTCGGTAATTTTATTTATATTAAGAATTCTAATAATTCACAATGTAAGTTCTTTCTGACAAATCTTATTAAATCACTTCCTATAGTATATTTTGGTGTCATAATTTTACTTTAAAACCGTTCAAAATAGAGGAGTCTACAAGTAGTTTCATTTATCGTGCAAATTTAAATATTTCACTATGCCCGTTGTTCTTACTTGAAACTTTCATTATCCACGAAATAAAAAACATTTCCTGCAAAACCCAACTAAAATACTTTTTAGTATATTTTACTATTATAGTTTAAGTTAAAAATGTTCCAAACTGGGATAGCATATTAGTAAATTCAAACTGGTAGTGTGTTGTAGCCGGAATCACTGGGCTTGTTTTAAGTCTCAAATACCGTTCTTTCATCTGCTGACCCTATAGCCATACTGACGAGGCGTAATACGGCGAAACGCGTCTATGGATAGGTCGGCAGGTAAAAAAGTACGGAAGTACAGAAAGTACAAACTTTCTGATGTATTTGCCTATTAGTAGTTTCAGTAATTATACGAATTTAGAACTTAAATATTTTACCATCTCAGTTCTTAATTGAAACATTCACGGATCGTGGGGTAGCAAAATATTTTCAACAAACCTTATTAAATTATTTCTTAGTATTTTTTGGTATCATAATATAAAGTAGGTTTGCCTACAAACATTTTTAGTTATTTCATGAATTCAAATATTTCACTATATCAGTTTTTACTTGAAACTTTTAGGAATCGTGGAGTAGCAAAATATTTCCAACTAATCTTATTAAATTACTTCTTAGTATTTTTTGATATCATAATAAAAATCGGTTTACCTACAAGTATTCTTGGTTTTTTTTATGAATTCAAATATTTCAGTATTTCAGTTCTTACTTGAAACTTTCACAGATCGTTGGGTAGAGAAATATTTCCAACAAACCTTATTAAATTACTTCTTAGTATTTTTAGCATCATAATTAAACCAGGGAATTCCACAATTAAATTGATGTATTCTGCGAATTTAAATGTTTCACTATGTCAGTGAAACTTCAACGATGCCTGCAATTTCTGATTAACCTAACTAATATGTTAGTATCATATGCTAATATTATTGTAATTATATGATTTACTTTTTGTATTACGTATACTCACTTAAATGCTACGCACTTACTGTAATTTGCTATAAGCTTTTATGGCAGTAGACCGTCTTACGTAACTACCACTTGAGGTTAATGTCTATCAGCGGGATACCGAATTGAGCTCACTTCGATTTACCCTGTAGATCTTCATTGAATCATTTATTCTATTCACATCTTAATTCATTTGATTTATTTTTTGTAACTCTATTTGTCCACTGATATTACCGCTGCCATGGGATTAATTTATAATTGTTTTTTTTTTACTTAAAGCGTTCTGTGGTTTTCTTTTATTTAGTCAGAAATGTAAAAATCCATATCTTAGTTGGACATATTTAAAAAATAGGAACTAGCCAGTATTATTGAAAATCTTATAATTTGGGTGATACTTATTTTAGAGAATCTTATCATTATTTTAAGTGCGATACCATAATCCCATTTAGGTTTGAGACCTAATTAATATTCCCTTGTGCACGTTATATATGAGAATATATTTAATATTTAAATAAAGAGCTTAATTATTTATTTTTTTTTCGTATGTTGGACTCAAGGTCAAGTTGAGTTTATGCAATTTCTTTTAAGGTTTCTTGATATTCTTGGATAGGGTATTTTTCTAAATTTCACTACCCTAATTTTATTGCTTAAGAATTATTGATATATTCATATTAGAAAATTTAGTGGCGCCTTCGCTCAACTGTCAACCCTACGATCCACACCTATAAATATTAACACCGCTGAGTGAAGCAGGCATATAGACCGGCTGTTAAGCAATTAACTAATTGCGTTACAACCAGAACAGTTCAAACTAGTGGATTTTACAATTAAATTGGGGTATTCTATGAATTTAAATATTTTTAAACTTTTTATTCCAAACTTTAACGATGCCTGGAATAAATATATGTTAGTGTGATGACTTTACTTCAAAGAGAGTGTGATAGTCTGATTTGGCCAGTGTAAAAGATTTTAAAGTTCATTTTATATGCTGCATTTAGCAACAAAAGATGCTATATTTTGCGGTAAGAATTATTGAGTATTGACCTCTTCGGTTAATTAATTCTAAATTTATTGATTCGATTTGTTGTCAATAAGCATAAGGTTGCCGCATTTATTAATGTAAATTTATTTTATTCTACATATAGTTTAATGATATATTTGTACTAGCTTTTATAACACTGTTGTGGCCTTGGGTAGCTATTTTGATCATCCTTTTCTGCCTTTCTCCTATGTTGCCCTCAGGCACTTTGTGACTATATTTATTTTAGTTGATAAGCGAGCCACAGATCGCTTAGGTTTGATCAAACCGCTAAAATAAGATATTATGTTATTAGTATAACTTTGCTTAATTTATATTACATTAATTATGTTTGCTGGCCGTTCTATATTTTTAAAAATTGGGTTAATTAAGCCTACTGTAAAGCGTCATTAGATCCGTCAAATTCATATTCTACTTCCGGTTTAAACATTTCATAACTTTTTGAGGGCCCCGATTTGCTTTAATTCAAATCACCGGCTGATAACTTCTGATAACTTTTTGGGACCTCTGATTTGCTTGGGAATCTCATATTTATCTTTCCACGCGGCAGGCTGCAATTTTTGTAATATTCGGTTGGTAGTTCCGAGTAGTAGGAATTGCTATCTTCCCCTAATTATTGCTTTCGATTTGGATTTTTAACGGTTTATTATTTTGTTTAGGAATATTTCCTATTATTTCTTGAAAAGTTTAATTTTAGCTCATTAAATGTGGCTTCCGCCGTCGTTTTACAACCATAATAAACGAGAACGAAGTCGTTTATTATCTTAGAATTATTCCTCGTATCGAATCGTTAGAAGCGTTAGGCATTTCTCGGCCCTACAATTTTTTCTTCCTGATTCGATGTTTTTTTCTCTAATTTCGTGGAAGGCAAATTGACTGAACCGGATAGAGGGTTCTTCTAGAAATACCCATCGGTGTGAGAGGAAGCATTTTGCTTTAGTGCAGTCATAGTGGACTCAACGTTCTGTATTGTGTTAATACTACCCTTCTAGGGGATCTGGGAGTGAGTCCCTAATCAGTGCTCGACACCACCAAGTTTTTGGGATATTCGTACTGCACTAGGTAAGCTTTTTCTGGAATTAATTTTTTTTATTGCTTGTGAACCACATGGGCGCCATTACGCTTAGGGCTACTTTCCAATATTTCTAGAGGCTTTCCGAGCTCATCTTACAAAATCGAGGCCGTTGATTCTCCAGCCACCCTTCGACTCAAGTAATTATTGCTAAAGCTTTTTTGTCTAATTTAACGATTTAATTGCGTTAACCTTTTTTACATTGACCACCATTTGCATTGAATTCCTTGAGATATTTTACCTATTTCCTTTTATCATATCTGAATTTTTATTTTAATGTGACTTTAGTTTTGATCATATGGGGAAGTTTATATTATCTAGGGGTGATTCATATCTATTTCTTTTTTATATTCAAGTTGTTTGTACCTTTTATATTTCTTTTATTTGGTGATGGTCATTGAAAATCCATTGATAATTTTTGGGGGAGTTGTTTTATAAAGAAAATATATTTATGCAAGGTGGGCTATAGTTTTTTTCATTGAAGGGGCTTCGTCTAATTAGTATTGTGTTATTACAGCGTTTTTTCACCGGGCTATCCCACTGCCAGTTTTATCACCGGGCTATCCCACTGCAGTTTTACCACCGAGTTACCCTACTGCCAGTTTTACCATCGGGGCTATCGAGTGCCATTGCAGTACCTGAGTTTTGCTACAGATGTCCAGCGCCTCCACCAGAGGTACTTCTTACCTCCACTACTGAGCTTGACGAACCGGATCTAATGGGGTATCGTTGATAGGTTCTAATGTAATCTCCTTTATTTTCTTGCCGATTAATAATCGTTTTTTTAATATTTAAATATAAATTTAGTCTTGTTGGCCAAGCTTTAAGATAGCTTAAGTTTAGTCATTAATTTATTTTTCTGGCCAATTGATAATCGTTTTCTTTAATATTTACATATAAATTTAGTCTTGTCGGCCAAGCTTTAAAATAGATTGATTTCATTTATTCATTTGTTTATCTGGTCGGTTGATATAATTATTGTGGCCTTTTATCAATTCATATTAATAATAATAATAATAATAATAATAATTTATATTACCAAAAAAATACACAGAGTACATTGGGTCGTCATTGAAAATACAAAAAAGACAAGAAAGAATACAAAAAAATACATTAGTTAAGCAAAAAAAAATGGAATAATATAATTGTATGGTAGATTACAAAAAGGAAAAAAAAACAGAATATTTAAGTCGGATACAGAAACATACAACACAACATGTTAATACAAAAAATGCATTTAAATTCAGTACAAATAATGTAAAAATATGTATATAAATAACAGTGTACAGACAATTACATGTACGAACAATAAAAAACAATTCAAGCACAAAAAATAATGAATAGCAATAGTTAATAATAATAATAATAATAATAATAATAATAATAATAATAATAGATTTATATTGCCAAAAAATACACAAAGTACATTGGTTCGTCATTAAAAATACAAAAAAGACAAGAAAAAATACCAGAAAAAATACATTAGTTAAGCAAAAAAAGAAAAAAAATGAATGGATTAATATAATAGTATGGTAGATTGCAAACAGGAAAAACAAACAGAATATTTAAGTCGGATACAGAAACATACAACACAACATGTCAATACAAAAAATGCATTTAAATTAAGTACAAATAATGTAAAAATTTGTATATATAACAGTGTACAGGCAATTACATGTATGAACAATAGAAAACAATTAAAGCACAAAAAGAAAGCTAGCAGTAGTTAATAGAGACAGCATTCTATTTACTTGTCAGAGTGGCAGTAAAAGTACCTGTCCAAAGATTTAAGGCGAGCTAATGGTGATTTAGCTGTGAAAATCCATATACTCGCCAATCGTATAAAATGCCTTACTAGCAAGGAAATGTTTCACCTTGTTAGCAAATTTATCGCCACGCATCGCCCTCAACCCATACGGCAACCCATTATAGAGCTTTACACAGTTGTAGAGAGGGGATTTTTTATAATGAGCTGTTCTATGTAGAGGAATCTTAAGCAATTCACTACCCCTGGTATTGTGATGGCTTGTAGATCCTAGTCTCTCAAACGATGAGCGGTTACTATTGACGAATTGCAAGCACCTTAGTATATATATGGACGGAAACGTCAAAATTTTATTTTGGGCAAAAATTCCTCTACAACTTTCTCGGGAGGTTAGGTTAAAAATAAGCCTTAATATCCTTTTTTGATTTACAAAGATACGGCTGCAGTGTGCGCCAGTTCCACCCCAAGAAACAATATTATAGGACATATGACTATATGCCAAAGCGTAATAGACAGATAGAAGTCCCTCGGTATCAAGCGTGTTTTTTAAGCTTAGTACAGCAAAAAAAGCAGAGTTTAATTTAGCACATACGTAATCAACATGACTGCAAAAAGATAGTTGAGGGTCAATATAGGTCCCAAGAAATTTAGTTTTACTAGAAAACTTGATATTAAGTATTTCCTCGCAGTCGGACTCTGATAAAGAAAAACGATTAAACATATTCATATAAACTGTCTTTTCCATGTTTAGGATCAGTCCATTCTGCCTACACCATACTTCCATATCGCTACATACACTCGTTACACCTTTGTATAATTCATCCAGACTCTTGGCACCAACAACTATGGTTGTGTCGTCCGCATACATGGTTACATGTCCACATCCAACATTCAGAGGCAAATCATTCACATACATTAGAAACAACAATGGACCCAGCACTGAGCCTTGCGGAACCCCAAGCTCTATCCATCTCTCCTCAGACTGGACACCACCATATATAACAGTCATTCTTCTCTCACTTACATAGGACTCAATCCATTTTAGCATCTTCCCACGAATTCCCAGATTGTACAATTTACTGACTAAAAATGACTTATTTATGGTATCAAACGCTATGGACAAATCAAAAAATACAGAGACCACATGTTTTCCATCATCAATGCAGCGAAAAATATAATTCAGCGTTCGGTATGATGCGGTTTCCGTTGACTTATTTGGAAGAAATCCGTGCTGAGCTACATTCAGAATTTTAAACCGGTCGATAAAATGTATTATCTTATTATAAACAACCCTTTCAAATATTTTTGAAAATGTACTAAGCAGAGATATCTGTCGGTAGTTCTCAATATTATGACAGTCATTCTTTTTATAAACAGGAACAACATTTGCGGTCTTAAGAATCGCCGGAAAGACACCATCCTCAAGACTTGCGTTCATCAGGCTTGTCAAAGGCTGAACAATGCAATTTCTAATCCTTTTAATTATTTTAACGTTTACGTCATCGAATCCAGAAGAGTTTTTGTTCTTTAGCCCCGCAATAATGTTTAGTACCTCTTCTTCGCTCACAGGGTCAATTACAATCGTGTTCTGAATGATAGGTGAAACCGTACAAGAGCATTCATTTATTCCATACTTCTGATACAATTTCTTAGACGAAACAGTGCTGAAATAAATCACAAATTGATTTGCTATTTGACTAGGTTCAGTAACAATTTCATCATTCATGTGCAGTTCGATTTGACGTTGGGTATTTTTTTGCCTACTTAGTTTGACATTTACAAAAGACCATATTGTTTTTGATTTACAATCCGAATTATTTATTTTGTTTTTATAAAAAGTTCGCTTGGTATACCTTATCTGATGTTTGTAGGATTTTTTGATTTCTTGATATTCAGAGTGTACAGTAATATCATTGGAGCCACGATACATCCAGTATAACTCATCCAGTTTTTCCTTTATTCGTCTTAAATCATCGCTATACCATCCATTCACCTGTGCTTTTTTGCGGGGCTTAGTATATCTATATGGACAACAACAATTGAGACAGTACACAACACCCGCAACAAAACTAGCCCACAAGTCATCACTACACATAGTAAAACCCAAAATTAAATTCCAATTTTGTGACATTATCATGTTAGAAAAAAAGGATATATTATTTTCGGAGAGGTCTCTACAGGGATACTCCGGTTTAAAATCCTGAATGACATTCTCACCGACAGACAAATCAAAAACAAACCTATGAGCCAGGTGATCACTAATGTGAGGAGCAAATACATTACACCGAAAGAGACTATTGGGAATATTAGTGGCGACATAGTCTATACTCGATGAGCTTGTGTGGCCTACAGAAGTTTGTATAAACTCTAGTAGGTAGAAAAGTTGTGATGTCTAACCTAAAAGAGTCAAACAGATCTCGGAGCAGTCTCTTCTGATCACTATCAGCACTATAATTAATATTCAGGTCCCCACAAAAAATCATATATTTCCCAGTTTTATGTGCCAGGGAGAGAGCAGCGCTGGCTAGGTCCATAAATACACCCAAATCCCCAGATGGAGGACGATAACAACATACAACACAACAATCTTTAGAAAACACACCACAGATTTCACTATGGGCTTCAACAGACGTTGACTCGACAGCACCAAAACGCTCAAACACTTCCCTTAAGCTGTTTTTTATGAGTATTAAAGAACCACCGGGCCTTGATTGGCTTCTACAAAAATACGACAATACCATATACCCAGTGACCCGCAATTCGGCACATGTGGTGGGAAGCCAGTGCTCAGTAACGCACATTATATCAATGTTTTCAGTAGTGAGTAAATTCTCTAAAATATCTATTTTATTTGTTAGGCATTGTACATTTAAGTGACACAATGTCAAACCCTTTATATGCGTCATACTTCCTCCAGCTCCCACTGGGACAATCGTGGATATAAAAAATTATTATGTTCATCCTGACAAGAGCGGACAATAGTTTTATCAGCTTCAACAACACAGTCAGCACTATTTGAGACTACCCCAACCACGTCCGGATCAGCTCCGAAAGGGTCACCGCCTGAGCCATGGTAGGGCGGCGACAGTATCTGGTCAGGCAAAGTACTTAATCTGCCACCACTAAGAATTGAGAGGTCATTAACTTCATGATTCTGAGCTATATACAACGAATCATTCGATATCACTGATTTCAGTACAATTTTATTATCAAAAGAGAGTCGATCAAAACTAGCTAAGTGATAACAGATTTTATTTTTATTAAGGCGATATTTGCCATTAGTTTTACAGTTAGTCAATAATCTAATCGACACATTATAGTTATGTCGCTTTGTTAAAAAGTAATTAAATAGATCATAAAATCTATTATATGTTGCCTGATGATAATCAATGTCATATTTCAAACACAGTATAAGATTTGTGTACCTTCCCAATGAAAACAAACTCTCCAAGCAATCTCTTTTCAAATACATAGAAAAACTTAAATCTAAAAATACAACAACTGAGTCGAGAGAAGAAAAGTTTTTACTTGCGTTAAAAATAGAATTAGTAAGTTCTTTAAGATCAGCACCACTCTTGATCCAGCCCTGAATCGAGTATTTGTCGGCATTAAGGTACCTTTGCAGAATATGTGCGATATGTAAGCCAGAACTGTCACCATAAATTAATACTTTGCGCTCAGGTATTGTGATTGGAATGTGTGGACTTACCGTAACATTTCCCCCTTTATGTTTGGCATTATTTTTCGTCTCTTCCTGGAGTACACTATTTTGTTTGTTTGCTTTGGGCAAATTTTTAGAGCCTGACGTTGTTTCTTTGTGAGACTTTGATATCTTAGCTTCTTCCAGCAAGTTGCACTGGACTCCCAATGTCGTTGTTGAAACCGGATCAGTCTGTGTTTCCGAGCGCTTCTTAGTGGCTTTGCAGGCATCAACATTTTTTATATTTTCGATGATCTTAGAAAGTTTCTTTATTTCTCCCTTTTTATTTCCAAGATCTTTAAGCAGATATTCAATTTTTCTTCTGTAGTCCTTACATTCCCTTTCAAGTGCTTCATTTCGTGTAAGCTGGTCAGCCAGTTTATTACGTAGATCTGTGTTTATATCTATAACGGTTTCTCTATTATCACTTGTTTCTTCATTGTGGATTATATTTGTAAGACTTATGTTAGGAGAAACGCTTTGAATAGTCTCGGTCAATTTTATCTTACCAGCGTTAGACCTTAGTGATCTTTTAGACAATTGACCAACATTTTTCTCTAATGCTGCACAAGTAGTCATTGTTAACAGCAAATAAATACGGCCTTAAAACACTTTGTCATAAAGAGCAGCGAGTAACCTTAATACTGGAACACAGTTGCACCAAGCAGAGTTGACGGGTTGGCGCGAAACAGACTCACCTAGCACCTCACTGTTTTTCATTCGTAGGAAGCATTACTACAGTTTTTAGTTAATTTCTTGTTGTATTTACAAAACTAAAATTTTAAATGTCAAATTTTAAGGAACACGTTGCTAAAACTCTACTATTGAAGCGTTGAGATAAGAATTATTTTAGATTCGTTCTTATCACAAATTGCTTTTTTGTTTAATAAAAAGTACTGGAACACAATATTAGCCGTTTGTATATTAATTAGATTTCTCTAAATTCACCACACCAAACTCGTTAAAACTTTCAGAGCAATAACACAGTGCACCAACAATTACCTCATAAAAATAATAAGATTTTTGATCAACTTTGAACCCAAAAACCTCGGTACAAAACAAGAGCATTGTAATGATCGACAAGCAAGCATGCTAGCTATATATTATCGCTACATTATAATTGGTGCAGCTACTAGCGCACGCATACGTATATGTAATAAGTTTAGGTAAACCCAAGTGATCACTTCGGATTGTTGTGTTTAGAGCGTTTAGGTGTAAGGCACACAGTACCGAGTTAACAACAGAATTGGTGTCAGTACAATCATCATATTGTACCATTATTATAAATTACTTAAGAGTCAATTTCATAAACTTTTTCTAAAATATTCTCCTAAATAAAATTCTTGTCGCCTTTAAATTGCAAAAATTTCACTGAAAGATTGTTGCTGTTGAAAAAAAAAACCTAGAAGCTAATAAAATAATCCGTAAATTTAGATTGTGTTTTCTTGTTAAGTTAAGATTGAGTTTCTTTGTTTGATAAGCGTGCCTAACAACCCCGTACAACATCAGCGGAGCTTTTCCAGTTTAGTTGGTAAGAACTGGTGGCGCTCTTGAGCTCCACTCCCGGAGCCGGGTATTGCGAACACGACTCTCCTGTGTTAGGTTAGTTTTTAATTAAAATCTTTACTTGCTTACCTTTTAACTTTAATAAGAAAAAAGTGTTGCAAGAGTCCAAACTGGAAATGTCTACAGGTAATTTAAGATGTTCTAAATATGAGTTTTACAGCTTGAAGTTTTTACGATTGCTGTAATCTCACATTTTCTCTTTTCAACATTTCCTATCACACACGGTTAGGTGTTTTCCAAAATGCCCCAAACACTTTGGTAAAACCTACACCAATGAGTTCATAGAATTTTTTAAAATATTTCCAATTTACTCATTTGCATTGCCACATTGAAAAATAAATCATATTAACCGGATAAAGCATTGTTCAACATTAGTAAGGCCAATAATGAACCTCAAGGGACAAAGTGCGTTAAATTCGTTTGCCGCGACATCGAAATAGGATAATGCAAATAATTTCCTATTAAGACTGTCATATGCGCGGACGTAGGAGTGTAAGCTCACATGCCATACCGAGTGTTCTGCCACACCTGATCTCAAATTAGCGAACACAATGTGACAGGTTTAGCGTTGACACACTTGACCACCTTTTAAATGGACCATATTGAGCTGCAATTCCTGCCCTATTGTCGCCGTTGTATACGCTGATACGAGTCTATGCAAAATGGCTTTGCAACGCTTAAATATTGATTTAAATATGTTCCCATGTAAAATAATGTAACATAACTGCTGCAGTATTTCCAATTTAAATTCAAAAAAATATAATGTAGTTTAGATTAATGCCTATGTTAGGAAGCTTCATTTGTATTTTAGAAATCATTATTTCTAATTACTAGTAAACTTCAATTTAAATGTTGTTAGTAATGTAATAGTATATTATTTTATATGGAGGAAAAGTAATACTTTTCATGGCGCGCTCGTGTTTAACAGCCGAACGGAGTGAGGCTGGTAATAGAGAGCAAGCCATGAAAAGTAACTTTTCCTTCAAATAAAATATGCTGTTTTTTCTTCAAATGTCGACAAATTAATGCAAAAAGTCTCTTTTTAATAGTAATAATTATTATTATTAAAGATATGCAGGTTCGCAAGGCGGCTTAGACCGGTGCGGTGTCGGTGAATAGGCTCAGGTTGTTGCTATAGTAATGTAACATAAAGCTGTCAGTGGACACTGTCAACAATAATTATATTTTTAAAATTGGGTCTTCGATTGCGTTTTAATTCCGTATTGATAAGCAGTTATTGAGTAAGTTCCATTAAATAATAACCAATTTGTTCCTAAATTAGTGATTTTTAGAAATGCAGTCACACATTGAGCGATAAACACAAATTTTAGTTTAATAACTCTTGAGTTGTTGACGCTTATTTTGATGTTTGTTTGTATTGTATCTTGTATCTATGTTGCTATGATAACACTTTTACCTCCGCCGGCGGAAAAGTGAAAAGTAAAGCTCCGGCGGAGGAAAAACGAAACTTCACTGCCGCCTACACAGTCGAGTAATGACTGATTTACTGACGTTTGAAGAAAAAAAATATTTATAGACTATGACGTTTGTCGGCAGTTTTTCGTTACTTTGAAAATACCTGTGGGCATTAGCCCCAGCTATTTTGCCTTAAAGCTTAAAGCAAAGTGAACGTAACTTGACCTGTGACATCAAACTAGACTAGTTACAAGGTAACAAAAGGAAAAAAATCTACATTAAACACCTAGTGCGGAGATGAAAATGTAAATCGTGCCTTGGAATGATCGTGTAAAAACTAAGTTTAAGCCGTTGTCAACGAGGCATTTGATGGGTTACTTTACGGGTTCCGTCCGTAACGCCTTGGTCATGAATCAATATTTTTAAATTAACCAATTTATTGATAGCGATCTGGAGCAGCGGTTCGGTGTGAGGCTGTGTTGGTTCAGGCCAGTGGTGGATCAACCAAATATTTTGCACTCGATTAGCTAGTTATCGAGTATGGACTAAACATAGCTATTGCGAATGACTATTTATGCGACAAGTAACGGAATTAACTTTTTTACTTTTATGAGTCCGAAGCTTGTGAGAATGGTAGAGCGAAAGCTTTAGGGAACAGAGTACCTTTTGTCTTACCCTATGCTCCTTGTCCCATTTTACCGATTGGTCCATATCTTTGTTTGTTATTTATAAAGTCGCCTAGATGGACCCCTATGGCGTGAAGCGTGTGTCCCTGTTCTATCCTATAATTTTGTCTCTTCACAATTTTTATTTTGGTGTTATGTTTGGATGAATGATTTGAGTTTTAAATTTAAGTTATTGTAGTGGCTAAATGCACTCGATGCAAAGCCATAAACTATACGAAAAAGAAAAATGAGTCCGAAGCCAAGGGGCTGCAGGAATAGTTCGATTTCTCCTTGAAGCTGTATAACAGGCTAATGGCAGGGGAACAATTCCCAGAGATATAAAGAAGGGCCAACCTAGTTCTCATAGAAACCTAAACGAGAATCAGAAATAACTTTAGACCTGTCTGTCTATTGAACTATGTGGGAAAAGTATACAAAAACGTTATCGCGAATAAACTAAAGGTAGACTGCGAACAAAACACTTAGAGCTAGATCTAGCAGGGTAACTAATCAGCCTTCAATTTACCGATGTCTTTGCGAGGCAATCAATTGTCTGGTAATGCTCTGGTGGACAGTGGTGGTTCAGTGGTTAGATGCTGGACCTGTGATACGGGGGCCCGGGGTTCAAATCCTGTCGGTTTTTAAAAAAAATTTAGGTTATGTTTGTAAAAAGCATTTTTTCTTCATTTTGGGCATGCCTTGGGTTAGTTTTGGTTAGTCCCTGTTCTTTGAGCTCCCGTAGCGAGCGAAGCGAGCGGAGGGTCATGCGTGAAGTAAAATAATACATTGGGCTGATTAGTTACCGTGCTAGATATAGCTCTAAGTGAACAAAACATGCTCAGCGACGACCTACGTCAAGAGGGCGCTCCAAACGGAGTCAGGGCTTTGCGCAACTCGGAACAGTATTCATCGATACCGGTCGATTGCACTCGGAAGTAAGCTAAGGAGAGTATCGACAACACAAGTCGACTAGTTAAAGGAAAGAAATCGCACTACTGGACTTTGTAATATTTGCAACGCTACAATCTTTATTATTATTCTAGATACAGCTTTATAAAAAAACATAAAATTTTCCAAAAGATTCAAAAAAGTCAAAGAAAACCACCAAAATTGTTTTTTGAAATTTCATCTTGACGTGATAGCCAAAGATTTAAATTAATTTTGGGGACTTGGTAAATGGAATGAAATTTCATAGAATTTCGAGATTTACAACTTTTTTATGGCACACTAAAGGGAGATCCTATGAAACTCGACGAACGGTGTGTGTGCGAAGATATTGATTGACACGGTTCTTAAATAGTTTTAGGTCGTAATTAGGGGGAAACAGATGTCCTGGGCTGGGAGTGAGTTAGACAATGATGCAGTGCGCCAGACAAAGGAGTCCTTGTAAAGTGACGGCGACGTTCTAGGTGTTTCCAGTTGTACGACGAACGAGTGCGCTCTAGCCGTCTGTTGTGACTGACTGACAGGCGCTGCTGGGGGCGGGTTAGTGAAGATATCTATAAAACAGAGAAATCTCGGTCACTGCGGTGTTCCAGACTATCCAGATTCCGGGTCACCTCCGGGTCACCGACGAGACGCGCAGCTCTTTTCTGAATGGTGCAGCTTTAGGGTGTTTTTAGGTGCGGCAGTTCAGATGTGTGAGCAATACTCTAAGCACGGTCTTATTTGCGCTTTGTAGAGGAAGAGTAGCTGGTGCGGTGTATATAGTCTTTTGTTGCGAAATAGCGCACCAAGCTTCCGCGAGGCTGATTTTGCGATGGTAGCAACGTGGTCATGCCAGGACATATTGCTGTTGATCGAGACACCCAGTAGTTCAATTGACGAGGATGAAAAAATGGTCAATCCTGTCATAATGATGCAGGGCACGTCGTATTGGCGTTCTTGGTAAACGTGGCAGCTTGGGTTTTCGCAGCATTAAATTGGACCAATTTACTGTCGCCCCAAGTTCGAACTTTCTCCAGACCTTGATTAATTGTTGTAATCTGCTCCTGTCTGCAATGATGTCTCAGTCGCTAGTAAAGGTTTTTCTGATCTAAATTGGGAGAGAAGACTACTGTCATCTGCACAACCGAAAAAGGATTATTGGTTTCGGTTAGCAGGTCATTAATATAGATGAGGAACAGAGTTGGTAAAAGTATTGCGCCCTGAGGCACTCCCGCATTTATGGAGAATGTGTCTGAGATGTGTCCATCAATTGCAACGTGCAGAGATCGGTTCTTGAAACAAGCCAGCTGCAGAGAGACGCTGGTAGTCCGAAGAACGGAAGTTTGTTGAATAATCCGTCATGCCAAACTCTGTTAAATGCCTTCGAAATATCTAACGCATTGGCTCGAGATTCTCCATAGTTCTCAATTGCCCTAATCCATATATGAGTGACATAGGCTATCACGGGCCGATATTTTGCGATTGTATTTCAAGCGAAAATAGCATTAAAATTGGCAGCCGCCCTTTAGCGTTTCGAGCGCAATTGTATTTGTTAGCGAAACACCCTCGTAGTTTCGCTCAGTCTCGCGCCACATCGTTCGACGTTGCTTTAGTCCGATTCAATGCAAAATAAAAATTCAATTTTGGGCGGATTGAATTTCGCGCGTTCGGGTCCCGAGGCTAAAGTCAATTTGAGATATAGTTGGGACCCAGAGATGCTGAAATCGACCACCTCTATACAAGTCG
>JAEQML010066212.1:0-20197 GCA_016904865.1 Pissodes strobi | reverse complement strand
AGGTGAATTGGGCGATGTCAAAAGTGCCCCCACTTCTTTATAGTAGTCATGCTAGGCGCCTTTTACGATCCTTTACAGGCGTAGACGACTATATAAAAATCGGCCTCTCCTATTGGTCGATCCATCTCGTATTACAATATTATGTCTTGGTGATGCAATCAATTTGTCGCAAGGGCTCTCGTAGTCGAGGTCGAGCTTTAGATAGTTGGCTCCTACCTAGACGGTACGGGTTCAAACCCCCGTTGCTTTTTTTTTTTTTTTTTAAAGATGTGTAAACAATTTTTTTCTTGATTTCGGGTATGTTCTTGACTTGGTTAGTTTCCTTTTCTTGAGCCCTCGTAGCGAGCGGGGGGTGGCGGAGGGCCATGCGGATCGACCAATAGGAGAGGCTTTAGATGGTTGGTCATCACCTGGACGGCCCGTGTTCAAACCCCGTTGTTTCTTTTTATTTTTTTTAAGATTACGTTTCTAAACAGTTTTTTTTCTTGATTTTGGGTATGTCTTGGGTTAGATTCCTTTTCTTGAGCCACCGAAGCGAGCGAAACAAGCGGAGGGCCATGCGGAGCGACCAATAGGAGAGGTCGAGTTTTTACTTAGTGCTCTATTTGTGTAAAGGATCTTAATAGACAAATTATGAAGACAGATTCCTGTTTAATATAATTTTTTCTTCTTCATTATGGCTATGCTCCGAATGGGCAGCTCGCTAGCACAGTCAGGAATGATTGTGACTTTGTCTGGTAGATAGCCATATCACAGACTTCCGCTCCGTCTTCAGTCGAGTGTATACGCGTTTTGTAACGGCTCTATTGTCGCCATTCTAGGTGAACTCGTTCAGTGACCGTTGTTTCTCCCCGTACTCATTCATGCTGTATCCAGGCCGGGGGAGACCGGATGTCTCCGGGAGACAATAATTACTGTATGTGCCTGCTAAGTTTCGGTTTATAGCTTCCATTTTATATTTGTGTGCCTTTAAGAAAGCGTATGCTCGGTATCTTGAGGGGTCAAAAATATAGTGCACCCGATCCAACAAGGGTGTAACTTATTTGGGAGGCTCGCCCCAGCTCTAACTAAGTGCGCGACACCGACTAGCAGTAACACCCAACCCCATAACTATACCACAACCATTAATTGATGATTATTTAGTGCGCGCGTAGTGAGGAACTTTCTCAATTCTCAAACAGAACTACATCGGATAGATTTGGCTCTACGTAGCAGCTCACACAAGTTACAACACGTTTCGAGGACCGGGTCACAGAGCTTCAGAGTTGTTTTACATTTCATTTTCACTTCACGCATGGCCTCGCTCTTTATACCAAATTTAAAAAGAGAAACAACATAACTTTCAAAAGGGGACTTCCGATTCGTCTTCGGTCGAGTGTGCACGTGTCGGGTATCGGCCATTTTGTTCCGCTTCATATACATATATGGTAGTTTGGGGGCACATGGGGCTTTCAGGGACTGTGTAGATTCCCCGAATAAGATTCGGACGTCCAGCCGGGGGTTAGAGCCCCGTGCATGTACAAGATTTAAATGTGTGTGAATGTCCAGCCGGTGGTGTTCCAACCTTAAAACAAGCCGTGCATGTATAAGTCGGGGCCCCAGGAGTACATACTCGACATACTGGAAGCCCCAAAAATAGTATCTCTATCCACCAAGGTGTAACCAATGTAGAAGGGTCGCTCTACCTCTTGCTAAGCCTGGATAGGGGTCTTTTCTGGCCGAATTTTCGAAAGAAAAAGGCCAACAGAGAGTTGTACTACTACTACTACTATAACTTTGAAAAAAATATAAAAACGTCGACGGGAATCGAACCCGGGCAGGCCTAACAGAAACACTGCATCAACCCACTGAGCTACTAGACCACTTGAGAGCAATATGCTAGACTATAGAGATATATTGTGTCAACAATGTAATGCGCGCGCAACTTTGAAGCCTTGTGACCGGGATCTCGGAAACGTTTACTACACAATTTATCCATACGCTTCCGCGCAATTAAAAAATTAGCCAACTCAATTCAATATCTTGCAGTTGCTTCTTGCTTCCCGATATTTGCGTCACATTCGCCTGCTCGAGAAAAAAGAACTGCCGAGAAACACCCTAACCTAAAAGTTTATTTATATTTATCCTTCAAATCTGAAACTCTAAAAATCAATTAATCTGGTGGATGTTTTCTATTTAGATAATTCCTTCAAAACATAAGGTACCCAAGATTTAGCGGCTTTTTAGTGCATTTACGTGCAATATGATAACCCTATCGCAGCGATTAAAAAGGAAAAGTGACAATGACAGTGCTTCAATAACAAGAGCTCCAATAAGAGATCGCTTACTAGTGAAAGAGGCCCAAGAAATGTCCCAGTTATTACCAGCGTCTTGCTCAGTTCATTATAGCAACGAAAATGACTTAAGTAAATTCACATTAATAGTGCAACCAATAGAAGGGTATTGGGAAGGAGGAACATTTAGATTCGATATCAACGTTACTGAGGAGTACAACATGGTTGTAAGTATTTAGAGATCCAAGAAACATATGTAATAACTCTGTCAACTTGACCATTTTTATGTTGTAGCCACCAATTGTCAAATGCTCAACAAAATTGTGGCACCCAAATATATCAGAAAATGGGGAAGTATGCTTATCACTATTAAGAAGACACAGTGTAGATGGAATGGGATGGTCACCTATTAGAAGACTGAATGATGTTGTATGGGGATTGCATGCCTTATTTACAGTTAGTTGTCCTTTTCGTCAAAATCAATTTATACTATGCACATTATTCAGTTTGCTCTTATCTTTTCTAATAACTAATTAAAATAGATCTTGACGTGAATATAAAGTTAAAGTGGTACCTAAAAATATATTTATGATATATCCTTGAAATGTCTCATTGATATAAAGAATAATTTGCTTCATTTGACAAATTTTTGTTTCAGGATTTACTAAATTTTGAAGATCCCTTAAATGTTGAAGCAGCAGATCAATTTAGACATTCGAAAGAGGAATTTAAATTAAAAGTAATGGAATATGTGTCCAGTTATGCAAAAGAATAGCTAATGAGGTCATGTTATGAGATTAATATAAATTTTAATTTATTTTCATTTATTATCATGTCCATAAATTTAGTGTTACTTTTTGTGATATTTTTATATTTTTCACTGTGAAAGAATTGATAATGATATTGTAATTATAATAGTTTAGGTCATTAAGAATTCTATCTGTTTTATAAGCTATTTAATTAAGATTAGCACACTTTTGCATATTGTAACCTGTGTGTCCAAATAAAGTTAAGATTTATTAATTAAAGCATTATCGAAATATGGTTATTTGTTCACATCATAAATATATGTATTTTATTATGTAAATAATGGTTTCCTAATGGATATTCTCTGGTATAATAATTGTACCAACTAAAATAGGTACCTTAAAGGTACCTATTTTAGTACATTTTCTAGCACATAATAGAGGTAACTACCTATAAGACAAATTATATTTTTTATAAAATATTTGACACTTGAGCACTAAATTACTTTAAGAATAGTAACTACACTTAGGCAGCTGATAACTGCTTCCATAAAATAAAACGGCCTGTAAGCAAAAATTGGTTTAATTTGAATCTCCAAAAATAAATACAATAAATTTAGATTTTTAAGCATAGTTAACAAACATTTTGTTATGTAGGAATGTGATAAATATAAAAATGAATACAAAATAACGAAAATATAAACACAATATACAATTTATTTCTATGAACTCAAATTGTTTAACAAGTCATTGAGCATCACCGATCCAAAAACGATATTTTCGCAGTTGATTCTTAATGTTGGTTTTTCGCCCTTTTGAATGGTCACTAATGTTAAACTTGACGATGTCATAGTTTGACCTGCAAATCTAAAAACAAAATCTTGTCAAATGAAAAAATCAGAGTTAGTTTATTGAAACTGTAGCATAAGCTCATTGGTCGACTTTCAAGGATAAAGAAAGCCCCATTGTCATATAAAACTTCTGCAATAATCGGAAGAAAAAATAACAGGAGTATCAAAAATAATTAATTGTATTTTCAATGTTGTAAAGGATTCTGTTGGTTGCAACCACTTCATCCACCTTATACTACGTGGTCGTAGGCCTACTCTTTCTAATCCTTAAATGAGACCTTCAAGCAATCTAACTGCATGAAGAGCTAATGAGGCTAAATGCAACATTGAGCCGAATCTTATTATTTTCAAGACAGTATACAGTTGCATCTAAAAGTGGTTGAGAAGTTTTTCATGCGATAAAAATGATGAAACAATTACCTTAAACATTCTGGCACTGAGTTGTCACATGGGCCTAAATTAGTAAGTTCAGCAATGCGTTCCACAATATTATTGTAGTCAGGTATCGCCGCAGTGTGTTCATTCATGCCACACAGTTTTAACTGTCTTTCAATATACATGCTAGGTGGCATTTTCACCGGCCGCAGCAATTCTCCTATGTCCGGTTTTATGCAAACAGAAAAATTTCCTGTGGATGCATAAAAAAAATCCATTATTATTTTACAATAGATTGGGAAACTTCTATTATTGGTTTCCGATAATTTGATGATTTGACGATTACATCAAATCAAATTAAAATATGCTTTAATGTCATAAAAAATATACTTTTGTTGACAAAGCTACTAAAGTAATAAAATACTCAGATTAGTATCTATACTAGGATCATCAAAATATTCGTTGAGCGAGTAATAGGCCTTCCTAATATGAAACCCCTTAGCCTCCCTCCTAAATCTTTTTCGGCATATAAGCGTCCCTATATCAAATGGTAACTTATTCAAAAATGTATCTACATATATACAACATTTTTAAAATTAAACATGTCATCAAGGTAAGAATGCATATACTCGAGCAGTAAAACAAAACGTGCACTAAAAGAAAGAAAAAGCAAAGAAACCACAGAAGTCTGTCCTCATAATGCTCTCCTAAGCCTCAGTAAGGCCAGTGAAAGCTCGAGGGATCATCTAAGAAACCCTCAACATTCCTAATTCTAAAGAGCAGGTGGTGGTATATTTTCTGCCCTCATAAATAAAATATCTTTTACTTTTATTAGTACATATGGGAAGAGGTAAATCCAAAGCCCGTTACGCACTACGCTGGGGTGCAGAATCCTGGATGCTCCGAGCTCCAACGATAAGACAAGAGATGCAGTCTCGAGGGTAAAGAAAGATAAAAGTATAAGTAACCCTGCGATAGAAAGTGGAATCCCCCTTATTCACGTCAGCGATGAAACGAACAGTCTTCCTCGACAAACTAAAAATTACCTTACCTTACCTGCTATAGTAGACCTTGCCCGGACCACATCACAGGGCTTCAGAGTTTTGCGCGCATTGCATTGTTGACAAACACCATATCTTTGTGGTCCAGCAAATTGCTTTCAACTGGTCCCGTAGCTCAGCGGTTGGATGCTGTGCTTGTAATACAGCGGCCCGGGTTCGATCTCCGTCGATGTTTTTTTTTTATTTTTTCAATGTTATGTTTGCTTCTTTTTTTAAATTTGTGCTAGTATGTGTTAGTTTTGTTTGGTTGCGCCCCGGAACGAGCGGAGGGCATTACATGAAGTGAAAATGTAAAAATACAAATCTAAATTAATGCGTTTGTCAACGATGTGATGTGCGCGCAACTCCGAAGCTCTGTGATGTGGTCGTGGCAAAATATAAATCCTACGAAACGTTGACTATTATTTCACTTCACCCATGGCCCTTCGCTCGCTTCGTTAGCTCCGGGGCTCAACCAAACAAAACTAACCAACAGTAACCCAAATTTAAAAAAGAAACAAACATAACCTATAAAAAATAAAATCTCTCGCCACTGACGGGAATTGAACCCGGGCTGCCGTATCACAAGCACATCGTCTAACCACTGCATCACCAGGCTTGCTGAAAGAAATTGACCGAAAAGTATAACAAAAGCATTTTGTCAAATGTGTGTCAAAAACTGAGCATGCGCGCTTCGCAGTCGAAATCCATTTCAGTGCACCTAGACGCTTCTTGCTATTAGTACCCCACAAATAAATGCCATAACCGAGGTGAGACCACAAAAGGGAGAAATATTTTGCTGATTTCTCGCCATCCTAATGGCAAGCGTCTCACTCAGCTTCAATGCGTGATCATCAAAAGAAGGATTCCCGTCAATAAAAACACCCAACAATTTAGTGACACCCTCGTCCTGAATAAAGTCGGCATGCAAACGGAAACTTCGCACGTCACATCTAAAACCCACAGCTTTCGTCTTCTCACTGTTAAAGGAAAGCTTATTTGCAACACATCATTTTAAATTTTTGTTAAACACATGGTATGTTAAATTTTAGTTGTTCAATGTTTTTACCTTACACACAATAGAAGTATCGTCGGCAAAAGTGTAAATCTCCCTGAAATATCAACCCGATCTAGGTCATCCATATACAGCAGGAACAGATCAAGTTCTAATACAGACCCCGGCGAAACCCCAAGCCTAATACCGTAGGACAACGACCGCACATCTGAAACGATCACAGTGAATTCGACCAGAAAGGTAGGATCGAAACCAGCCAAGAGCAGAACCCCTAAAACCCGGTAAGGTTTTTCCAGCATCAAGATCAGTATTCCTTGATCCACACAGTCAAAGGTACACCGCATCGAGAAAGCCAAAAATGGCATCATGCGTTCCCTTTGATCTTTTAAATCCGAACTGCTGTAAGGTAATTGACGGCTCGTCCAGTTCACCTCCCTTATGCAAAGGGATAAGGATCGCCGATTTTAGGCACGATGGAAATAGCCCACGAGTCGTTAATTGACTCAGCCTCAGCCTCCAGAGCGCAGTCTGGCAATCTCATAATCACCTCTGGGGAAATCTGATCTTGTCCATAGGATCTTTTGTTCTTAAAATCTAGCAGACAGTTTTTAATCTCATACAACTCAGTGCGAAAAAAAGCTAAAGCCGGAAGCCGAAGTATAGTCGGATACAATGATGTTAAGTAAAATATTTCATTAGTATCCCAATACCAAAACATCCAATAGTTGAAGATAATGAGTGACACATAGAAATACATTTAATGGTCAGATGAAGTGAGAATTTGCTCAAGAACCAACAAACTCATTAACCCTCGGTTTTGACCACGCTCAAAATCATCGCTTACCTAATAGTCAAATCTCTAAATATCAGCAGCAATTAGCTGTCGTTAATATGATATTTTCTTTATACTATTCTGCAATTCAGTATCTACTAAACGCCATAATGTTGATTGGATTAGGTCTTGGAAATGTTTGATGCGTAAATAAAAATTACATTTGACATGACACTGATCAAAAGAGGCACTGTGAAAAATTTAATGTAAAACCATCGATTCCATTGGCACTTATTTGATATGTTTTTTGACTTCTCCGTATTAGTGAATACAACAGATAATACAGTTTATTCTAATTAAAACACGAACTTACCTAAGGAAGACACAATTTCGAAATTCGCCGGTTGAGTAGTATCATTAAAATCGATCCCTAATGTAGCCGGAAGGGAACATATTGGTGGTAGATTTGGTATGCAAGCAAACTCGTGCATGCTCATACTAACTGTTAAATTCTGGAAAATATTATTTTTTAGTACCAAAATGCTAACATAACGCACTGATTGTCATTACTGTGGTAGTAAATTAAAATATGTAACAGCAAGGTCTCTATTGGATTAAAATGGAAAATTGTCAGTAATGCAATTCTGCTATAGCAGTAATCTGAATATAATATGTTTACCTATTCATGTCCTACAGCAATATCTTACAATTCCTGTTTATAGCGGACAACGGTTCAACAGTAAAATATTTTGCAAGGTCGAGTGGTGGGGTGAACTGGTGCTTTTACCGCTATAGCAGTAACAATTGTTGGAGATCAGAAATCTATTAAATAATATATAGTACAATAGATAGTAAAATGAGATTTAAAGTCGAGAGGCCGAAAAACTAAATGATATGTCTTGATAGTCTTGAATTTTGCTAATACAAAATAAGAAGACCGACAACATATAAAAAAAATTTCAACAACGGTTGCATTTTGGTCCTGTGAGTAGCATGTGTTTTATTTTATAAATAATCGATCGTAAAGAAGAAAATAGGCTGCTGAGACTTTATAATAAAGTATTAAGTGGTGAATACAGTAAAAAGGACTTTACTAGATACATCTGACTCATTTGCAGACACATAAGGTCATTTTAATGTATTTATCGACCATGGAACAGTAATATCAGCAGTAATTCTGAAAATGAAAACACAGACAAGAAACAATCAAGCAAGTCCTATATAGGGACTGTGTTGAAACAGAAACTGAGACAAAAATTAAGACACTAAGTTATTTTTACTGTTACACATCGAAGTTAGGAATGTGCTTGTCTGTGCATGTTACAAGTTAGGAACCTTTAGGGGTGGTGTAAAGGAATAAGTATATACCCTGTATATCGACGGAATATTGTAACTATTAAATATTATTATAACACATTTTATAAACTGCATTATATTGCGCACGATAGCAAATCACGCTGACCTGATTAGAGTTCATATTTGGTAATGTAACGTATCTGTCTATCATTATTATTAAGAATATCATATATATCATTATGGTAATACTGAATATTATAGAATCAATACATAGAGCTAAGTAAGCTCAGGACTATTATTGAGGCCCCGGATGAACGAACCTGACTCAACTAATATCTCTACAATATGGCATACCCTGGTTGAGTTATTACATAAACTCATACGTGGTCAAAATAAAGTATGCCTTGACTACCAGGCAAATAATCTACAGAGGTCCTATTAACACAGAAGCAAAATGGCTGTAAGGCGAAAAAGAAAAAGGACGAAATTTCTCTTTCAGGTTTTAATAAATGCAGAAATAAGTGAAAATAGAAATGGAAGTTAGATACCCACTATTGAACATTAGAAAAAGTATTAACGTGAAGATGAAAAACAATAATCATGATGAAAGTAAAATAGAAGTGTACACAGGTATTTATAGGCTATAAGATTAATGTCGAAATGTGCTAAGCTAGTTATATATTTTTCTTTATATATCGAGGTAACTTTAGGTAATATATTTACACTATTACATTATATGCATACATATATTTTCCTAGCAAGGCACCATCGTTCTATTTCAAAATATATAACCATATTAATTATTTACACTTAATACTTAATCAAATATTTGCAGTAAAAGTATCATTTTATCGAATCGAATCGCTGGGATAGTGCCTAGCCAATTATTTTTGAAAAAATCATTAATCAAAATTTCTGGAAATCAGTACATTTCGTATTTAAGTAGATGCACAAATTATAGTTTAACTAAAATTCTAAAATCACACATTGCGGTTAAAAATCAAATATATAGATAGTTACTTAATATCAAAAGAAAATTTGATTTGCTTTCTGTCATGGGAAGAATAAATAAGTGCCAATAAAACAAGCGATACGTAATTGAGAAAGTACACTAAAATAAACAAGCCATTTCAACAACTGAACAGTAGCGAAAATTATTTAAATATGATAAATCTTACAATTTTGTACATTTTCGATTCATATTGACACAATCTTAATTGTCGCAGCATATAAACTACATAAATCATAAGTCGTGAAGTATATAATAAAATGAAACGTATTTTTAAATTCTTTTAAATAAGCAATATCCATATAGTATTGAAGTAAAATAATCAGAATTTCGTAATTATTATTCTATGAACAAGGGATATTAACCCGTAGTTGCTAATATCGCATAATTACGTCGAGATTGCAAATTTCGGTATATGCTGGCATAAATAATAAATATTAACACTGACGCGATGTAAAGCGGATATCGGAAAATATTAGAATAATAAAACTCGTGTAATCGAAATTGAATTGAATTAAATGTTAGCTGTATATTACTTAATTACCGATAGGATGGAATATGATTTTTTCCATATAAACGAAATAACTTCTTATGCATTATCATATCATATTATCGAATACCACAAGTAAAGCTAAAAATTTGAAGAATAATAAATCGGCTGATAAAGAGAAAGCTACATGCAATATTGTTTAAATAATGTAATTCGTTGTTGTTGCTATTTTCAAGTACCTACTTTTAAACCAATTTACGGGTTACATTAAATTTCGCTGTACACGTTATATTTTCTGTAAGGGGTTATTACAATTATTAGTAATTGCAGTGGCTAATTTATTCAATTACTATGATATATTTTCATGGGTGAAATAAGCCTTAGAAACAATGGATTTTTGTGGCAAATATTAACTTAGAGTTAATGGAAAAAATGGTACACAGACATGTCAAAAAGTATTAATGCCAACTTCAACAACAGTTGCTGATTGTTAAAACGCAAAATTTTTAAAATACCAACTATTGATAGAGATAGTCTCAATCACATACTCATTCAAAATAAAAGAATTTTTTTTTACGAGAACAAAAACAAAAAGCTAATTTGGTAGTAAAAGTTCAAAATTTCCTATCCTTTTGAAAATATATACGGTATATCATTAAAATAATGAATTCAGTGTTCATTCACTAACTTCCAGAATCTAACGCGTTGTTTATTTTTGACAGTGTTCGAAGTTGATAAATCAATAAAAATTTATGTTTCAATTTAGATATTTCTTCTTTTATGGGTTTCACTTTAGATAGGAATTTAAGTATAAAATATCTGTTAAATTTTGATGTCAACATACCTTTACTCAAACCCACTGGGATGCTCTTTGAATAAAATATAAATTCATAATGAGAAATATTTAAGTTGATTCCTCAATACTCAAACACTACTTAAATAGTTGTCAAATTATTTCTAAATATAAATCGAATGTTTCATTGGCAAACATTACATTCATTTGAACGTGTTGCTTTATAGATTTTCTTAAACTAAGCGCTACAATTACTTCTGGAATGAAATGAAAATAATTTGTGAAGACATGGGATATAAAATGTTATGTATTTGGAAAAATAATGAGATATTTGGCTAGTAAATCAGTCACTCAAAATGACACGTGAAAGGCAAAATTGGCGCTAGGATTAGGACACTAGTATAATACATTGGGAATTTTTGTTCATACCTCTTCCCACTTTCTTCAACAAATCCTCCACGTGCAAAATAAGTTAGAGTGGAAACGGAAACAATGATACCGCTTGCAATTCAAGCAAGCCCACGTACCGCGATACCGTATCATATCGGAATAACCAAAGCCGCACTGAAATAAGCTAATAAAAGAATCAAGTACAGTCGGACTTGCCGCTGATGCAGTTCGACGGCTGAGGGGCAGAGGAGAAAACCCCTACAAAAACAGGTGGCGGCGAAGGCCGTCAGTAGCAATAGTTTTGTTTTTAACTGTTTTGATGGGGGCTGAGTGAAATTAAATTTTTGTATCGCATTCTTTTCGAAACTTATTACCCGTGCTGATGACTATAACTGGTAAGGTCCGGTGAAAAATGGTTATTACTTAGATTTCGCAGATAAATTTATCATAAATAACATAACTCAATAATTGGATACTTGATTACTTCTAAGGAAAAAAACCGTGTTACGAACTTCGAAGATGGACGGTGGCCGAATGTACATAAAAAGTAAAACTCGTTATAGTCCAGCAAACAGTATATATTTAAAAAAGCATGGAAACTTCAAAATTAAATATTTTAGTAACTGAGAATTAATTTCTTATTAATAGTATTCTTATCGAGATACAAGCTTGAATTGAAAAGAAACTCAAAAACCTAACACATATATTAAGGGAAACTTGCTATTTCAGCAAGGATTATTTTATATACAGTAGGCTCATACTATATGGACAAAAATTTCCAGGAAGCTAGGGAAAGTAGGAATAAAAAGAGTAATATCTGTTAAGAGTAATGAAAAACAAGAAGAGTGAAAAGTTAAATGCGAGAGCTCGGCAAAGGTGTAACAATTCGATTTTGCCAATGTCAAATATTTTTGAAACTTCATTTATATGCCGCATTTAGGGAAAAAGATGCTGTATTTTGCACGCATTGGTTTTTTAATTCTAAATTTATTAACTTGATCTGCCAACAATTCGTTTGAAAATGCTACTTTTCTAATATGAATTAACTATATTTTAAGTATAGGTTAGCTATATATTTGTATTAGCTTTTATAATCTGTTGTGACTGTGTTTTAGTTGATAAACGATGTACATTATTATTAAGATAGCTTGGCTTGATTCGTATCTTATTATCATGGAACGGCCAGCGAATCGATTTATATTTTTCAGAATTTTGTTAGTGAAGCCTGCAAAAAAAAACGCTGCATTTGACTCGTTGATCCGTATTTTAGTAGTAGTTTTTGTGACCTCCGTCACGGAGTAATAGGAATGTACTACTTCTCGTAAGGTCATCTGTCGATTTAAATTTTTAAAAGTTTATTATTTTGTTAGGAAATATTCTCCTGGTATTTCTTAAATCACTTGATTTCAATGAATTAATTGTGGCCTCCGCCATCATGTTACCATTATAACAAGCAAGAGCTGGGTCGCTTAATATCTTAGCATTATCCCTTGAATCGAATCACTCGGCATGTTTCCGCCCATCACTACTTGTGACGCAGCATTTAATCTCGAAGTCAAATTGATGAAAAAGTTGGAGAGTCCCTTTTCTAGTTTGCTCGTAAGGCGAACGTTTGCTGTGCCAGCTAGAAACTTCACATTTAGTATTGTGATATAATACAACCCTTTTGCTAGGGGATTTATTGTGTTGTTTCTGTTTGTGTTTTAACACGACCGATTTTTCGGGCTCTACATGCTGTACTAGGTAAGCATTTTCTGGTGTCTATGATTTTCATTATAGTAAGGGGGCTTCGTTTAACGCACACTGGATTATTTCAGGTTTTTTTTCTGGAGGGCCAGAAGTTTCATTGAAGGGCCACACCTTTTTCTGGAGGGCCAGAAGTTTCATTGAAGAGCCACAAATTTTTATGGAGGGCCAGAAGTTTCATTGAAGGGCCACAACTTTTTCTGGAGGGCCAGAAGTTTCATTGAAGGGCCACAACTTTTTCTGGAGGGCCAGAAGCTTCATTGAAAGGACACAACTTTTTCTGTAGGGCCAGAAGATTCATTGAAAGGCCACAACTTCTTTCTGGAGGGCCAGAAGTTTTCTTCCCTGGAGTCTGAAGGGCCAGCAGTCCATTCTTTCCGAAGGACTACAACGTTTTACGGAGGGCCAGAACCCTTATCGAAGGGCTACAACCTTTTGTTTCCCTCACTGGAGGCCATGGAGAGCTCATTCCTGGGTATCTAGGTGCATTATATTGTTTTCTTTCATTAAACTAAAATAAATCAAACATTGAAAGCCGAGTTCTGAGGTAGCTCATTAATTTTAATTAATTTAATTTACCTTAATTTACTGGTTTGTCGGACCAGTTAATCGGATTGCATTGCATTTTCGTGCATTCTAATAAAAGTCGAGAGCTGGCTAGATAATTTCCTTCTTTTCATTCATAAGTCTGGTGATATAACCGTTTCGGATTTTAACGTGTTATAATGTGAATCAAGCGACAGCTACGCCCTCAATAGTTTTATTCTAGTTCGAGTCCTTTATTAACTTGTCGAGTCATATGATTTAATTACCGTAGCCATTAGTTGCTACCTATTATTATTGCTACATCTTAAATCAGTGCAGCTATTAGCGCACGCGTACCTAGTGGTAATAAGCTTAGCTTAGTGTTCACTTCGATAGGTAGTATTTAGTGCATTTAGTGGTAAGGCATACAGAACCAAGTATTTCTAACCGAATTGGTCTCTGTACAATCTTCATATTGTACTCTGTTTATTTTAACAATCATTTTACCAGCCATTTAACATTCTTTTGTCTTTAATTAACCATATTTCCATTAACTTTTTTCCTCCAGATAGATTGTTGCTGTGTTTAAAAAAAAAAAGAACTTAGTAGCAAATATAGTGTTCAGTAAATTTTAGATTGTGTTTTCTTTATTAGGACTTGTGAAGTAAGATTTAATTTAATAAGCGGGCTTGTGTTTTCTAGTTTTCTGGATAGTTTGAAATTAAGTATCTGTAGATTTTTTTTGAGCTGACCTAGTCATCCTGCACAACACCCGCAGTTGGCGAGAACGGGTGGTGCTCAAACCACCCCACGACAAGGGTGGGGCTTGCAATACATCTCTTCGGGGCTAGGTGCCTTTTTAATTAATAAAAAAAAGTAATAAAAAAATTCTTTACTTTCCTTCTTAACTCCAGTCAGAAAAACGTGTTGCAAAGGTTTGGCTTGATCAACCAAATGTTGCGGAAGTTCGCAAACAATAACAAAATTAGGTGTTACACCATCAATAGAAGTTAGTAAACTTTCTAAACAGACAACCTCATAAGCAAGGAAATTTTATTATTTTTTTCCTAACATCTATTATTTTAATTTCGCTTTCTAAACGTTTTACTTTTCGGTTAAAACGTTCTCGATTTCGATCCTTTGTTTCTTTAGTTCTAATTTTCATGTTTTACTTTTTTTAAATCATGATTTTGGTTGAACCTAGATCTATAACTTATGATTTGAAATTCTATTCCTAGTAAAAGTAAAAAAATTAAAAATCATTAAGCCCGTTATCCAGAATTATATAAATATCAACAAAATTTTATTTTGCATTCCAATTAATGAACATTATAGTTTTACAAACCTAGTAGCGTGTTCTGTGACCACATCTTTACATGGATACATGTACAATTTCTCTATTTTTTCCCATATCAATTTTATTTCCAACCAGTATCTTTACGTGTTGCATACTTTTTTTAATAACTTTCTAGTTATTAAATATAGCCACTTTTTTCACCTGTTTTGCGCATAGCAAAACGTATGCGTTGTCTTATCAGTTTTATGAGAAACGCCACACAGTCCACTTTATCATTTATTGGTCGCGAAAATGCGCTGGTTGATTATTAAAAGACTTTTTGTTTCAATTTACATTTACCTTTTTTCCTAATCGAATGTCACTTATAGCTTCAGTAGTGTTATTGGTAAACATTATATTTATGTTAGTCATACTTGGAGAGTACAAATGCGGACTTCTCGTAAAACGATAAGTAGCAGAAAGCCCTCTACCGTTTATTTTACTAAGCAATTCCTTGGGCTTGGTATTAGTATATAGTGGCTGAACCACTTCGATTATTGGCAAAGATTCCATTGGTGTTGCTGGAGTATAAAATCCTCCTAAAATGACGTAAAAATACACAAAGTTTCAGTCAAATATAATTTTAGTGACGTACGTGTTAATCCAGTATGAGGACAATATACACACTTACCTAAAGAAGGTGTTAACACAGGAGCTGATGAATCGCCAGCAGAGAAATCTAACAAAAGATCTAAATTGGATTTTTGATTACCATTATTAAGCACTTTCTGAGAATTATTCGTCTTGGCAACGTGGTTACTAATGGGTGTAGTACTAATTTGTTCTATAGCTGAACTTGATTCAGAGCTAGAAGATTCCGATTCTTCAGATGAAGACTCTTTTGAATTGACGCTTTTCCTACAGAACACATTAAAGTACTCATACAGTCAGTAAGAACTTAATAAAGATAAAAAAGATAGTTCTATGTTAAAAACCATTATTTAGTCCATTATAAAAAGATATCTTGAAACCTAAAGGTCCTAATCTTAATAGAAAATGAAAGAAATACCAAAAAACGAATTTAGCTTACTATATCAGTGTGGTTTGTTAAAATATTAGAATGTTATAGACATTTTTAAATATTGATAAAGAGAAGAGCAAGTGAGAGCACGCAATATTGCTTAAAGCTTTTGCCACAAAATATATTTTATAATTCTATGCGTAAATGGAAAGCATACTGATTCTAAAATTTGATGAATCGTGGCTCTATATTACCTACATATCAAATATATTGGAATATTTTGTCATAAATAAGAAAGTAAATTAAGAATAATATTAGGCTTACTTATCAGAGTCGTCTTCTTCCGCCGAGCTTTCGGGATTGCTGGTTTCTTCGGTGCCTGTGTCTTCACTTGAAGATTCGCTATCTGAAGAGCCAGAGCTCTCGCTTTCCTCTGCGGCGGAAGTTGCTTCTGAAGCAGATTCCCATGAAAACATATCTTTGTTTTTCTTATCCTGAAAAATTTTAATATTTTCGTCATTTCATGGGAAACATTTGCTGCCCATCATATTCAATTCAATTCAATTCAAAAAGTGCTTTATTAGTCTAAAATCATAAATTTTGTTGACAAAGCGTAGGTAAATAAAAGCAGGTAACATCAACATTCATGGTGCGGCCCCACTTCCAACCATGGCATGGCGGCGATCCAGAGACATAAGTATTCCGGCAATTCCAGGAACACAAACATCCCGTCACCCCAGAATACCCGGCAAGTCGCCGAACCGCACCACAAGTTAACTAAACTTAACTTAACTTAACCTAACTTAAACCACGCTAAACACCCAGAACAATCAAATACAAACAAAGAGACAAGCAATGAAATACAACATGACGTGGTACAATCATTATAATAGATCACCAAGTTCAAAGCTCGGCATAAAAGTTAAGCCAGTAAAAGTAAAGGTCAATAAAATAAAATGGTCAATAAAATAAAATGGTCAATAAAACAAAACAATCAATAAAACAAAAAAGTAAAAAAAACAAAAATTAAACCTAAAAAATAAGTAACTCACAAACTTGTCAAGCCCAGACTCATTATAATAATCCGTGTCAGAATTTTCTATCCATTATACATTATACAAATGGCAATACATATCTACATGTCAAAGCGTGTCCTGGTAGAATTCAGTCAAAGTGTAATATGCCCTACTCAAAAGTAATTTTCTTAGCAAGCAACGAAAGGTCTCAACGGAATGCACTGTCTTTAAATTGGTTGGTAAATGATTAAAAATTTTTCGACCCTCATAAATTAATGATTTCTTTACTAAAGTAGATTTGGGAATTGGTAAAGGTAAAAGGTGAGCCTGACGCGTCTCTATTTGAGGAGCAGGTCCCTGGAGTGCATTGTGGTTTTTAAAGATAAGGGTTGTCGTCTCTAATATGAAAAGGGAAGTCAGAGTTAAAATCCGTTGAGTCACAAAATGTGGTCTACAAGAATCCCTACGAGTAATGTTAGCAATAAGGCGAACAGCTTTTTTTTGGAGAACAATAAGCACATTAAGTAGGCCTTGATTTGCAACACCCCAGAATGGTATACCATACCTAAGGTGAGACTCAAACAAAGAGAAGTAAACTGTCCGTGCTAGTTGTGGACCTAATTCTTCCCTCACCACTCGCACAGCAAAACATCCTGATGACAGTCTTCTTCCTAGCATCAACACATGATCTTCAAAACGTAATTCCCGGTCGATTAGAATACCTAGAAACTTGGATACTATAGTTTCTGGCAATGGATCGCCATCCAAGAGTAGCCCAGTAACATCACATTTAAACCCAACTATGTGGGTTTTACTAAGGTTTAAACAGAGACGGTTACAGGCAAACCAGTCCTTAATGATCTTGAGATCACTTGCTATAGTTTGATGTAGCTCCCCAATTTCTCTATTTTTCCACAGGATCGATGTGTCGTCGGCAAAGAGAGTGAATTCTCCAGAAACATTAAGTTCAACGATGTCATTAATATAAAGTAGAAATAAAATTGGCCCCAGAACGGAACCCTGAGGAACTCCACAATTGATGTCCAGAACAGAGGACTTTTTACCAGAGTGCGCAACAGATTGGCATCGACCCTCAAGGTAAGACTTAAACCAGGTGTGTGCAACTCCCCGAAACCCATACCTCTCAAGCTTCAACAGCAGAATTCTGTGATCCACACAGTCAAAAGCCTTGTACAGATCACAGAAAACCGCTGCCGAGACACTACCCTGATTCACACCAAAATAAACACCCTCAAGAAAACTGTAAATTGCATCCTGGGTGCTCCTAGATGTCTGAAATCCAAATTGCCTGACAGTTAATATCTTTAATGATTGAAGATAATTACAAATCCTTTTCTTCACGAGTTTTTCTATGACTTTGGATAGGGTAGGAAGTAAGGAAATTGGGCGATAATTGGAAGGATCATCAGTTTCACCACCCTTGAACAAGGGAACCACCAAAGAAGACTTTAAACAAGCAGGAAATGCACCCTCAACCCAAGAATTATTGACAGCAACGGACAGCGCTTCCAGAGCCGCATCAGGTAGCCGCAAAAGCACTTTCGGGGAGATTTTATCTTCACCACTAGACTTTTTGTCCCTTATTTCAGATATAGTTGTCCTAATTTCATGCATGTTTGTATCATAAAAAGCAAATGTACCAGTGGTGTTATCAACATTCTTAAGAAAAGACAAAGGGTCTGAAGGGGATGCCAGGTTTTGGGTTAAATTATTCGCTACATTGCAACAAAATGTATTCAAGTGGTCTGGATCAATATTTGGACTGTTTTTGACTGAGTTCTTGCGAAAATCATTAACTATGGACCAGCTTTCTTTTTGCCTATTCTTAGCCTCAAAAAGCCTCTTATTATAGTACACCTTTTTTGCAGATTTAATGAGCTTCCTATAGACACTACGATAAGCATTACAATAGTCAAGAAAACTTTGATCATTACTGAATTTTTTTAAGTAGTTTAAGGAGCGTAAATTATTCCCTGATGTTCTTAAACCTTTAGTAAGCCAAAGCTTAGGCTTCTTGTTTTTCTTCTTAACTAGTTGTATGGGAAATGCCAAATTAAATACATCGCATAACATATTGTAAAAATTAGCAATAGGATCAAAACTGAAATTCACATTTTGCCAATCTACTCCATCACACAAGGAACAGAACCTATTAAAATTACGAGAACTGAACACTCTACCAGGACTACGTCTGGATTGCTGCCTTGCAATTCTTGGGAGTTTTACAGTGCAACTGACCGCCTCATGATCAGAGATGCCCGCATTCAAAATTGAGCAGGATACTTCCTCATAATTTGAACAACAATAGTCAATCAAAGTTGAACAACCATCTGTGATCCGAGTCGGCCCATTAACATGCATATTTAGTCCATATGTCACAAGCATATTTGCAAGCAGGTTAGTAGTTACAGAATCTCTGTCATTAAAATTAATATTAAAGTCACCGGCCAAGATAATTTTTGAAGAAGACGGAATAGTGGATAGAATCAAATCCAGGCGGTCAAAAAACTCTTTTATTACTCCTGAAGGAGAACGATACAAACAAATAATATATAATCTAAGCCGCTTGCAAAAGCATACCGTGAATTCAAATGTCTTCTCTTCTATTAGATGATTATACTTATCAATTCCCACAAAAGAGCCGCCAAGGTGCGAAGATTTTCTTAAGAGTATAAGTGTCCCACCATGCAAAAAATTTTCTCTACACACTATACTCCCTAACTCATACTCTGGTATACAAAAACATTCACCTGGCTTTAACCAGTGCTCATTAATCAATATTATGTCAGGAAAACCAATGCTATCCAAAAACACATAAAAAGTATCACATTTATTTCGTAAGGATTGTATATTTAGTAAAATAAGTGAAATTATTGAAGAATCTTCGATTGTTAAGTTTAGTTTACTAGAAGCCCCCTGAGGAGGAGGCCTGGCTATAAAAAATTCGTATTAGTACTTTTATTTATAAGATCATCATCAACTACCTTGCTACTTTCCTCTTTACTATCATTTTCCTTTTGTGACATATTTGAATTTGTAGACTGATTATTAGATGTGTTAATATGGTGAGTTATTTCAGGAACTGAAGTTGTTTTAATAAATGTTAGGTTTTTCTGCTTAAAAATATTATTTGATGCCACTAAATTTAGGATAATGTTGCTAAGTCTTCTGAGATTAATTCTAGTTTTTGGAAACATATTACAATCAACAAAATGGACAACATTTTCAGACTTAGAATTAAAACTATCTATCATATACTTAAGCCTAGAGTTATATTTAAATATTGCTAAATCTGTCTTATAACTAAATGTATTGTAAGGCTCTAGATAAGGAACCGAAACTACTATAAAATTGGTATGAGAACAGTTCTCAATTTTTTTTAAAATGACCTGAATATTAGGAACCTTTTTATGAAAAAAATCATTGGAACCCGCCATCAGTAGAACATAATCATTAATACTAAATGTTTTAGTTAAGTTTTCAATATTTCCAAGAACATCATTAAAGCATGCACCCGGTTTAATAATGTGTTCAAGGATTAA
>JAEQML010066211.1:0-20198 GCA_016904865.1 Pissodes strobi | reverse complement strand
GAGTACGTAGATATCAAAGAAAATATTCATCCCAAGAAAAGTATGAAGTATGGCTGTAAAACACAAAATTGTAAATTTAGTTGTAGTAATAGTTTTAGCGTTAGAGATAGAGAAATTATTCATGAGGCATTTTGGAAATTGTCAGATACTAAAAAGGGCCTTTTTTACTCAAAATATGTCATTCGAAAACTAAAGGCACGAAAAAGTGGGGAAAGTGATAAAAGAACCTTTTCCTTTGAATATTATTTTGAACAAAATGAAAAATCTTTTCGCGTGTGTAAAGATTTCTTTTTGGGCACTTTAGATATAACGTCCAAACTGGAATTCCAAGATCGCCGTTAAAGAGCAAAAATAAAAAAAAAGTTATTCCAGCTGTTAAAATTGAGGAGGTGAGACGTCATATTCAATTGTTTCCCACAATCGACTCTCATTAATGCCGGGCCACGTCACAAAAATTATATTTAGAAAGTAATTTGAATCCGGCAAAAATGTATAACCTTTACTGCCTTGAGGTGAACGAACCTGTTAAATTTAACATATATTCAAAAATTTTTAATTATGAGTTTAATATTTCTTTTTATAAACCTAAAAAAGATGTATGCGATAAATGTACAGAGTTCAAATTACAAACTAACCCTTCAGAAGAGATTGCTCAGATTTACGAAACACACATAACTAATAAAAATCTGGCATGACAAGAAAAAGATAGGGACAAAAAACATAATGATAAAAGCATTGCAGTTGTTACTTTCAATCTTTTCTTTACCAAAGTCTAATGTTTCATCTCATTTCTATAAGCAAAAGCTAAACTGCTATAATTTAACAGCATACTGCAATTTAAATAAAACAGTGTATTGTAGTCTGTGGAATGAGGGAATGACTGGTCGAGGGGGTGGAGATTTGGTCAATGCTTTAATAAGGATCCTGACAAAATTGGTTGAAGATAATAAAAGCATAAAAAAAGTCATTCTCTAGTCAGATATTTGTGTTCCCCAAAACAAAAACTCTATTATGTCTTTCGCACTTCAAAATTTTCTAGCTTCCTCTGAAACTTTAATTGAAATCGAACAGAAGTTCTCTGAACCGGGTCACAGCACAATTCAAGAGATAAACTGCGCACACAGCGTGATTGAGAAACATGTACGCCTATTAGATATACATGTCCACTGAGTTTAATGAAAATTTTATTAAAACTGCCCCAGGGCAAAATGAAATTTAAAATCTTGCAAATGAACCCGTCGTGCTATAAAAACTACTCTCCCAAATATTTAGATTTACAGTACAATCTTATTCCTTACACAAAAATAAAAAATTTTATTTATGAAAAGGGCAACCTTTCTATAACAAAGTATAGAAATTGCTTTCAAAGTGAATTTGAAACGTGCGAATTAAAACCAAGTAAGAACAAAAAATTACGTCATGTATCCATGCGGGTAGTGAAAATCCATAGGTGGACATTGGCTGGTCCTATACATTCATGAGCCTTCATCTTGGTAGTTAGGCGATTTATTTCTTCTAAATTCAAATTGCTGATCTTGAGTTTCTGTGGTCGTTCAGGCAATTGAGATAAGTCAAGTTTAGATAGTTGAATAACTACTGCTGGTGCTGTATCTTCGTTTTCGGCTCTAAATGTTTCTTCATTAATAACAGTATGACACTTATCTGGAATGTAGATAAAATAACTTCCGGCATCTATCTCATAGCGTCTTTCTGTAGAGCAGATTTCAATAACAAGCATATTCTTTGGCGTGGTAAGTATTACTGAATGCGGCGTGACTTGATTGCTTATAGGTTTGTCTAAGTAGACTGGGACAGTAGAACAGTTCTGCGGTTGGTTTTTCTTGATGATATTTACAATACAGTCTACCTCATTTAGTAGCAAATTCTTACAGCAGCCGGTGTTTTCAATTTCCTCGCATGGTTGCTCCATATATTGATAAAACTCATTTTGCTCACTTAAGATAAGGTAAGGTTTTGGTGAAGGAATTATTTTGTTATCAATCGCAACTGGATAAACAAAATAAGTTTTAAAATCGCCAGAGTTATAATCAATGAATTAAGGGTGCTAAGAGATAGAAAAGTGGGATGTACTCTATTAAGATTTGCAAAAGTCATTGCATTTGTGATCTTATTTAGTTGAGTATTGAGTATAAAGAGTGAATTAATAATCAAGTTTAGAGTATCGACTTCATTTATAGATTCTGAAAAGTCATCAATTAATTTATTGATTATAATTAAATTTGATTTTATTTGAAAGAGACTATAATTGGTTTTAACTATAATTTCTTTTGCTAATGTTATTTGTTCATTAATTCTATCTTGAAGTAGATGGTCGTTTTTGTCAAGATGTGTTAAAATTGAATTTATTATTTTGCCGTCATCGGCATCGAGTGTCCCGAATAACCATTTCGATACTTTACCACCTAAATTTATTAATCCGCGTTTAGAACTAGCTTTTGGGTTAATAATTCCGATGGAGTTATCTACGTAATTCAGTAAAGTATTTACTTGGTTTATTAAGTTATAATAATATGTATGGTTACCAAGATTTTTCTTTACACTTACAAAATTAAGTTGTAACGAACCTATTCAAAATAGTAATGTCCAGTTTCCAATTGCGCCATCATTAAGGGTACAAAGCTCCTTATCTCTTTAAAAAAAGAGTCGTTGCTTTCGATGTTAAGTACGATGAATAAAGACGACAGGGAATACTATGGAAGTACAGTTCTAAAAAGCTTTGTACCAAACAAAAAGAAAAAAAAACAGAACGAAAGCAGAAAAACTAATGCATAAAATATTTTTCTTTTAATAGATCCGATTACCATCTATTTTGTTAGTTTTAAGTATGTTCTTCTCTTTTTGATTACCTACAGTTTGTTTTTTAGTAAAGTAAACCGATTTGTCCTAACTTTTATTTTGTTAAAAACAATGTCCAAATTATACAAAATAAACTATGTTCTTTTTGAAATTGCTTTGTTCTATATCCGCCTCTCAAAATATTTTTGTGCTATGTCCACAAGATCCGTTTTATGTTTTATAGTATTGGCTTAATTTTTGCGATTATCTTGACCCACATTATAAAATAAAGAAAAATTGTTTTACCGCGTATTTAAACAATGTATAAAGTGTACAAATAAAAAAAATTTAACAGGAAAATTTTCATATATTTAAAATAAATCAAGAAACAACTTCATTTTGGCTCTCCAGCACATTAAGGTTTCTTGGACATACAACAAACCAATACTAGGGCGACGATTAGCCCCCTACCAAATAAAACTTTGGATGAATATAAATTCTTTAAAAATATAGATATTAACGACTTTTATGCCGCTGCATATTATAAAATAAATGGTATTAGGTATGAGCCACATTTGGTTTTATTATTAGATTACAACAACGATCTTCCGGTATATTTTGAGACCTATGAAATTTTGGTTAACAAACAAGACAAATCAGAGATTTATCTTTATGGTGTGTGAAAATCAATGTGTTTTAATACTCATTTCAAATGTTATGACATTAATGAAACAAATAATAATCATTTATATTCTTTTAAAAAGTTTTCTTCTCAAAGGCCAACAATTTTACGTAAAGTTGATTCTAAGCATTTTGCCTCATATCTTATTAAAAAACTAAATTAGTTCATTGATCGTACTATTAGTTCAAGACTTCTACAGATGAATACTTCATCATTAAAGACCGCTAGCCACTTATCAAGATTTTATATTTTTAAAACTGAGAAGTGTTCTTATAGTTCCAAAGATCAAAGTTTAAGTTTTGTTGGTAAAGAAATACATTATACAGAGTGAGTTTTTTTATTTTGTTATGATGGGATATCTATAAGTTGGTTGTTTAGATTGTATTGGATAGAAAAAATAAATTACAAAAATTAGATTTAGTATTAATAATTTTTCAAAATGGTATCCTCTAGCTTTTTCCAAATGCATTTTATTTCCTAGAATCATATTCTTGACAAAAAAATACCTATACCATTCCAAAAAAATTTAAGTGCTTCCCTCCCCTCACAAAGGTTAGGTGCTTACAAATTTTAATACGTGAAAATGTGCCCTCCTTAGTCATGTAAAATACCAACAATTCAAAAAGCTGTCTCAAATCGTTGTTTATATCCCATGGTAAAACTTTAAAAATTCGCCTTAAATATACTATTTGCAGTTTTCTTGCCAAAAATAAAAAAATTGTTATTTTAGACATATTAGAATTAGTATAGCAGTTTCCAATATTTAAGATATATTTGGTCGATATATTTATAGTTTATATAGGTATAGGTATAAATACGTTTATACGGTTACCCTTACATATTTTTTAACTATATGTTATTGTTCAACTTAGATAAGGAAAAACAGGGGATTCTCAATCAAATTGAAACTTAAAATGGTAACATGTTACCTACATTTAAGATCCCGACAAATTTTAAGAGTATTATAAGTCGTGTTACTGTTATTCCATTTTTCTTTTTTTCCTCCAGCTCTTCAAATAGTACCATAAGCAAAAACCGACCAAAACAGCAGAATGTTATAGTTTTTAATTTTTTTTTAACTTCTAATTGATTCGTAATTTATGCATAACAGTTACGGTTTTATTTCAAGTTTCATAACGGTGCCTCGCCTATATTTTCTCCTCGAGTTTCTATTAGTAGGTACCTACCTATTTATTATTATTAGTTTTTATAATCACAGTTAAGTTGTCCACAGACTCTTGTTTATTTTCTCATTAAAATATTATAACTATATTGCCAGTTTTTCATTTTATACCATATTTTCCAGAAATTTTAAGACTCGGTGTAAAATCGTGCAATTTATAATTTAAAATAACCAAACTCATAAAACAAAAGATTGACGGTCTCACAATGAGAAAACAAGTTTTTCATTTAAAAAGTTTGGCGGTCTTATAATTAGAAAACATTTTTTTCAATTGAATTTATCTAGTATTGTAATACAAACAAATAACGATTTAATCTCAGAATCTAAATAATTTTAAGTAAATAAAAAAAGGTATCAAAACACGCCCTTGCAGTTTGTTACATTTAAAAATAATTTTCTCACTATGATTCTGAGTTCTTCTAAGTGCGAACCTTAAAACCTTGTATTATGTATTTATTTTCTTAATAAAAAAATATCAAGTTTTTCAATAAAAATCACCACACTTTAAAATGAGGTTTGATTTTCTTATTTTGAGAGCATAAGTATTTTGTAGTAATGTTAGAAAAGATTCTGATTAACAGAAATTGTTTTTAAAATATGTAACTAGTCGTTTGATCTGATTTATGAAAGATCCTTATATAAAGTAAAAATTGCTTTTAAACGAAAACATTTTCTTTGGAATAGGCCCATGGAAACGATAAAATGGGTTTCTTAATTAGAGAACATATTCTTTTGCCACATATGAAAGTCAACATGCTCTCAAAATGCGGTAAACGCATTTACAATGAGATATTCCTTTTTTGAGTGCGCGATTAGAAAACAAGCAGTTTGTTCGAGTGAATCGTGCGTCTCAATGGAGGTAATTTTGTGTATTTATGCATATTTACCATGGTTTTACCATTATTTTCTTGTACTTCTCTAGGCCATCAATATAAAATTCGTTGGGGAAGGCGAGAAGTATCCCGAACTTAATAATTACACCCTTCAGGCTTATTCAAAGAGGGATGCTACTGAAAAGGCATGGCACAGTGTTGCCAGAGAAGTCAAGTTGTCAGATAAGGATGTTAATTTAATTAATCCATATTCTAAGAACAATTGATATGAAAATTGAAAGTTAAAATCGAATAGGTTTACAAACGTATTTAATTGTAATTAAATCCAATAATTCCACTGCCAAGATAGCGATGCTAACGGCATCACAAAATAATTTGCTAAATAATCCCGTTAGGCATTAGCGGTCGAAGAAATGTTTATTTTGGGTCGAGCAGGTAGGTTGGCAGGCACGTTGTTTCTTCTTCCTGTTGCGGAAAATATTGGCATCCTTCTCTTTTTCTGACGTAGTTATGAAGCATGCAAACACTGTTTATGATATTATTGATCGTATTCACATTGTGGCAACATAATCCGTTTTGAGTAAGGTCTCATTAAGTATCGAGATAATGGAAAAGCTTCATCTCCCAGGAAGTAATAAGGGAACAATCATCATAATCATCTAAAGGTAACTTAGTCGGGCGTGGAATGTCAAGTTGTGAATTAAATAACATCCTTTTAATCATTGAAGTTCTGAAAATCCCTCCATCACTATTTCTACCAGCATATCCAGTTTCAATCATAGTGAAAATACCATCAGCATCACAGCACCCTAATAGTACCTACTATTGAGTGGTAGGATTTGTAATTAAAATTACTCGATCCAGTATTAGGTAGTTTCTCTATACGGATGTGCTTGCCATCCAATGCCCCTACACAATTTGGAAGATTCCATAAGGTTTCAAAACGCTGGGCAATGATTTTCCATCGATCCTGAGTAGTAGGATAGGACATGTAGGAATCTTTCAGCTCGTTCCATATGATTATACTATTTTCCCAATTGTAGTTTCTCCTCGACAAAAGTAGAGTCCCAACGCAACGAATGTATAACCTGTAGCCAGATACCTGAAAATAAATAAAAGGAGTATAGGCACTAAAAGCTAAACACTATTGTCACGATTTGTATTTTTTATCTGTGACGACACGCCTTACTTAGCGTGTAGGAGAGTAACTCAGATTTAGGAACGCACTACGTCAAGTTGAGAAGAGATAATAAAGGAGACACATCGATAAAAACAATAACAAGTTTATTTACAAACAAACTTAACAACGGTTAGACTGTATACTAATAAAGGCGTGTTTAAGATTATAGATGAATTAAGAGTTTACACTATACCCAATTAATATGAAATGCATGTCTTCTCGAGGGAGGCTTAGTTCAAAGTTTGTCTAGCAAGCGACGTCACTATTTTATTAATAAAGTTTATGTGAGCGGGTTGTCTTTTATTTAGGTATTTGTTCCGATATTTATAAGGTAACTCTTTTAAGTTTATCACAAATTGCTAAGGCACTTTCACTACTTTTTAAAACTCCCCAAAAACTATCCCTTTACTAGAAGTTCTAATACTTCATAAATTCGACTCTCTCTTATACTTTTAGTAGCCCCTAAATGCCGTATACCTGTGCATACGTTCATCCAGGTTAGGCAAGGACCTGACAACCTTATACCTGTGCATAAGTGTTCTCAGTTATGGGGGTTGTGGGATAGAACAACTAGAAGTGGACGTACCTGTGTACTGCCCAGCGACTAAATTGAGCGGTTTGACAGACCCGAAAGTCTGATTAACTCGGCGTTTGCCTGCGTATTTATATATTACAAAATGCTGACGGCTGCATCATTAAGGATTAAAGTCGCTCCCGTCGACCGCTCAAATTGTTTATAATTAACAGTGAATGTTTATATAACATTTTTCAAGTTCAAGTTCAAACTTGCGACAGGGTGATATTTAATTAATGATTATAATTAGTTCACACTATGTTAGTATTTTATTTTTTTTTTTTACAGCAAGCGAATATAAAGAGAAATGGCGAAATTTGAGGAGCACCTTTGTTAAGAACCTCCATCCTAAGCCAAGTGGAAGTGGAGGAAAAAAGAAGCCATATTACTTGATGGAGGCTATGCAGTTTGCAGTTGCTGGTACTCCAAGTGATAATCTACCTGACGCGTCGCAGACCATAATTGATGTTATCGACACCGATAATACGGAAGAAGGAGAAAAGGAGTTTGACGAGATTATTGATGACCCCGTAATTAGTCTACTACCATCGCCATCCACTTCAGTAACTTCGAGTCAGTTAACATCGGCAAGTCATGAGGGCACAGGTGCGACGCCAGCATTGGCCATGCCGATTGTCGGCATGGCCGATGCTGGCGGAAAACGAAGGTGCAGTAAGGAAAACGAAGGTGCAAAGTGACGCAGCTAATAAAGCCTTTACTGCCTATTTTTCAGCAAAACAGGCTAAATTGTCTAATCCATCTCAACCAAAAACTGAAACTGACAAAAGGGAGGAAGGAATAAAAAAACTTTGTGATGAGCCTCGTTCCTAATCTTATGCAACTGAACGTGTTCAACGGAGGCAATTCAAGAGGGAAGCTTTGCACCTCATAGACGAAGTCAATATGCCATCATCCAACACTCAAGGCACAACAGATTTCCCTGTCAACCACCATTCATACCCGTCTAACCTCCATGGGAGGATGGGCCATTATTCGGGGTTGATTTCAGAAGAAAGCGCGAACTCCACAGAGTTGTTCACTAATTTTTCAACCGTTGTAAATATTTTTTTGTGTTACCTACTTTTAATTTCTTTACATCCAGTTTGTTATATTAACATAGCTTAATACTTTTAAGCAATAACTAGAATATACATTCTTATTTTTCTCATTTATACTCTTATATTTAGGTACTGTTTGATTTTTTAATAAAAAGCTTACCTTAATGTTATTAGTATGCGTTCTTCCGCTCTCACACATTCCCTCATATTTGTAGCCACATAATGTATGGCTGGAGCAAGAGTTTCCACTAGATTTATATATGATACCTTTGACATTCTATAAAATGCCAAAAATTTTGTGTCACTATCTTGCATTTCACGTGCAGCAACAAAAAGTCGAGTGTGAAAATTTCGGTCAATGTATGGATGCACCCAAAAACTGCGTTGTCTTCTTCTTCTTCCCAGCCGCCGGTGCCACAAAAACATAACAATGCCCTCCTCATCACTGGAATTGCTCATTTTTAGCGATTTTTTTTTCTCTTTGAGGACGCAAAAAGGAGAGATTCCTCTTGATTAGACGCGAATCGACTGAGAAAACATCGGCCCATATGCGGAGGGCAGACGCGCCCGTCTCGTTGATCGTACGAATGAGCGTCATTGCAATCGAGTCGACCACTTCGCCGATCGACCCGTCTGCGGAGGGCCTAAAAAGTGAAAACGATCTTGTTAATGCTGATTTTACCGAGGCCATAAGTCAATCGATAGAACTGAAACAAAGACGTATTAAGTTGAAAAAATAGTTTTTTCATATATTTTCCGTGTATACGATTTTTATGCAGTGCTTATTTGTAGGTCTGAAATAATTACATGTCAAATTTTTCATCAGTGTGTTGTTTTTTTTATATTTTAATAAAGTTGGGAAAGTTAGGAATGTCAACCTAACCAAGGGCGGGGGCGTGAATTAGATGGGTTATGGAAATTTTTTAGGATTATGCTGACGCTGAACGTTGTGGCATGCTGTACAGGGTGGCCAACTAAGAATGCGAGTTACTGTATCTGGGAAACTATCCATCGTAGAGACTTGCGGCAAAAAATGTGATGACTAAAACGGTCAAGAGAAAAACCTGGAAAATATTTTAACGTTTCTAAAATGACCACTAGGGGGCGTAACTGCAATCTTGATTCTAAAAAAGTGATGTTTCTGTGAATTCTGCTATATTAACCTAATAAAAAAAATCCACATATTTGAAGTTGAGGATAATGTAAAACTTTTTTGTTTAATGCTTTTTGCTGTTTCTCTAAAAATAAAGTGGAGGGGGGGAATTTAAAGTTTTTTTTAAATAACACCCTGTATCTGCGAAACGGCTAAGATAATTTTACCAAACTTGGGTACGTTCAATGGTTCAATGCTGACCATTTACGCTCTATGCATTGCTGAAGCCTCTGATGGGTAGATAATTAATAGAAGCAGGCCATGGAAAGAAAACAAAATATAAATAATTCTTCCTCAAATTATCAATAGTTGTCAATAGTTTCGTTTTATTTTGAGCAATTTTCGTGTTTACAAAATGCGTTTCTTGAATGATGAAGCTGTTGATATGCTTGCGGTTTATTTTGAATGTCTTCAAAATGCCGCAGTAGCTAAAAGAGTTTACGCGGCCCGTTATCCAAATCGACGTCCTTGCGATGTGAGAGATTTTCCCCGATTAGTGGCGAGCTTACGAGCCAATGGTAGTTTTCGGCCTGCGTTTCAACGGCAAAAAATTGGAAGAACACAAGAAAATATCAACTACGTACTGGGGTATATTGAAGGAAATCCTCATGTTAGCACAATAGCGTTATCGCTTGAGTTGAATATAGCACGAACAACGATTCAAAATATCTTAAAGGACCATAGGTAAGTTCTAATGGCTATCACAATATAGGTATTTGTTGAAACTTTTTTTTAATTACTTTTAGAATGCATCCATATCATGTAGTTCTACATCAGGCTTTGAATGAGGAAGATTTTGATCGCAGGTTGAACTATTGCCATTGGATGTTAGGTATAATACGCGAAACTAGAGCATTTTTATTTCAAATTCTTTGGATCGATGAAGCCACTTTTAATAGTGACGGGAGAGTCAATATGCACTATTGGCCTGCAAAAAATCCGCATTGGATGCGTGAAGTTCAGCGCCAAGGACGTTGGAGTTTAAATCTGTGGTGTGGCGTACTGGAAGGAAAAATTATTGGGCCATATTTTTTCGAGCAACCCCTAAATGGCAATATCTTTCTTGAATTTTTGGCCAATCAATTACCGATGTTGTTGGAAGATGTGCCTCTGGAAACGAGGCAAAACTTGTTTTTGCAGTTGGATGGTTGCCCAGCACATTTTGCTATTAATGTGCGAGAGCATATCGATGCAGTATTTCAACAGCGGTGGATTGGAAGAGGAAGTCTGTTTCCATGGCCTCCGCGATCACCAGACTTAACTTGTCTGGATTTTTATTTATGGGGGCGGTTAAAGGACATCGTGTTCCAGACTCAACCGACGACCAGAGAAGATTTGAAAAACCGGATTCGTACTGCAATACGAACCATACGGAGAGCCGAAATTGAAACTGCAGTTCTGTTTACCCATGAGAGGCTTCAGCAATGCATAGACCGTGATGGTCAGCATTTGGAGCATTTGCGGGGGCACTAAGAACCTTCCTTTCTTAAATCGGTCCTTTTCAGGGCCACAACTTTTATAAAAGAGAAAATTCGAGATAAATATAGTAAAAAAATTAGGCAATTTTCGTGAGTAATATTTTTTTCCCTATATTTAGGGTTAGGAACAAGATATCGAGATGCGGTTTTCGCGAGCTTGTTCAGCCATTGGCTACTTTTTCATCGGAAAAAAATCATATCAATGCATTTAATTTTTTTGAGAAAATTAACCATTTCTGTCGGAGGGTGTTATTTTAAAAAAACTTTGAATACCCCCCACCACTTTATTTTTAGAGATACAGCAAAAAGCATTAAACAAAGTTTTACATTATCCTCAACTTCAAATATGTGGATTTTTTTATTAGGTTAATATAGCGCAATTCACAGAAACATCACTTTTTTAGATTCAAGATTGCAGTTACGCCCGCGCCCCCTAGTGGTCGTTTTAGAAACTTGAAAATATTTTCCAGGTTTTTCTCTTGACCGTTTTAGTAATTACATTTTTTGCCGCAAGTCTCTTCGATGGATAGTTTCCCATATACAATACTCACATTCTTAGTTGGCCACCCTGTACGCCAAGGATATACTACGATACCACCTACTTTTCATTATTTGGATCGAACTTCCTTCAGGTAAATCGATTGATCCATGAAATATTCCGGCACTAGGGTGACTTTCAGTAACTTTTAAGACACCATGTCCCTGCGGTATTAAAACTAAAATTTTTATATTAATATAATTTTTTTTTTACTTTTGACTAGACAGGCATATTTTGTATCGATTTATAATACTAATAGTATATTATAAATTTATATTTTTATTTGGTATTGAAACTCCTGTTTCACACGACCGTCGTATGTCCCTGGAGCAAAATCCAATATTCGCGATCTTCTAAGAATATAGTTAAGCTATTAAGTCGCCAAAGTAAATGATATTTAAATAGTTTTGGGTTTTTTGCGTTATAAAATTGTCTTAAATAGCCCTAATTGTTAACGTTTAGGCTAAAAATAATAACTGAATGTTGTCCCGACCCCGACGTTTTCTTCACATTGCCGTAAAAGAAGTTTTAGGTTATCTATTCGCCGCTAGATGGTACTGCGTGAGTGAAATAAAATATTTTATTACTACAAATGGCGACGGTTAATTGTGTAGTTCGGTTCGCGATATAGTTACACAGTTATTGTGGTGTATTTTGATATAAAAAAGGTGAGTTGAAGTTTTTCGTATTTTTTCTATCAACATGACCGTATATAAAACATCGGTCATAAATAATAATAAATTGCTAGCTTTGTTTTTCCTGCTAACGTCAAATTTTAGGTTGTCATTTTTTTAAATGGTATATCGCCTGTTTAAACGAAAATTTTTGCTCCTAAATTCAAACATTTATACTTTTGCGATATTTACTTTAGCCATTTTTAAGATATTTGCTAACCTTTAACATTGCTAAGGCGCCATATTAAACGTATTCAATTAAATTTACTTTTATTTAATTGACTACATTTCATATGGTGCCTTAGCAATGTTTAAGGGTAAATATCTTAGGAACGGCTAAAGTAAACCGTAGATAGAACATCCGATAAAGTGAAGAAAAGGAATACACCCAAGAAACCTAAAACTACTAGTGACCTGAATGCTAAAATTATACGACAAAAAAAACTGAAGCTAAACGAATTGAGAGACAAAGAATTAGGGCAGATCCAGAAGCTTATGAGAGAATGAAGGCTTACGAAAGATAAAGAAGTAGAAAAAGAAGAGAGAGTGGAAAATTGAAAAGTATTGCTGAAAAAAATCCAAGAGAGCAACGGGTGCAAAGAAAACAATGGAAGGTAGCAAATAGAAGGTACTACGCTCGAAAAAAAGCAGAAAACTCTAACAGAGAATTGCATTTAGAACCATCTACAAAAACTTCTACTAGAAAACAATCGGGTCGAAAAAAAGGTTTTGCCAACAGATCAAAAGCCTGGAGAGCTTTGCAGAAAACAGAGACTGATCTAAGGACGACCGTTAAACTGTTGAAAAATGGAAGAAGAAACACTTCAGATTAAAAACAAAACTTAAAGCACAACAATTATCAACACCGGAAAAAATGTTGCTGACACCTTAAAAGATGGACAAGGAGAAGTTGTATTTGTTAAACAAATGAAAGAAATGCAAGCTCACATAGTAAAAGGCAGTTCGCAGATTTTCTTTCAGGAGAAGTAATTAAAAAGTTCAAGATGAAAGAAGAAACCAGAAAAAATATTTCATTGCACAGACAAACGCAGACAAGATAATTAATAGTAACGACAAAAAGAACGTAATTTTTAAGGGCACACGCAACAACAGTGAGGCACTGACATTATCCAAAAAACTATTTTCGGACTTTTTAAATTTATCTCATTGGTCATGGTACAATAACAAAGAGAACCTATTTCAAAAATTACTATTAAACTTGCTTTATAGTAGCATTGTTCTACGCCTAACTAATTCAGATACTTTCCAAATTCACAGTTTGACAGTATAAAGAGTATTAAATAAAATTATAGCTCGAAACCGACGCTAATTAAAAGATATCACCTAAAAAAAATAAATAACTATGCGGCGGTCATGTTAAAAATGTGTTTATTTTCTAATTAAAATCCTTCTTACTTTTATTTTTATGCATATCGAGCATTTTCTGAACCATTCTAGCATATTTGAGTGAGTTACTTAAAAGAAAAAGTCAGTAGAACTAAATCCGAACAAATTTTGTTTTTTCCAAAATTAAATCAGAATCTTAAAAGATACTGAAAACCACCCATTAACTGTATCGTCTTGCCAAGTCAAGCAGTCAGGGAAGTGCCCCTGTACGAGACATAAAATATTATTTAAACCTGTCCCTTAATACACTTGCATCGTTAGAAAATTTTCCACCAATATGGGGTAAAGATGCAAAAATTGGCACTTCATTTTGTAATGGGGCGATCCTTAGTCATTCCAAACGTTTTCTTTCTTAAACCTTTTGCCATATTGAATTCATTAAATATTTAAATGAAGGGTAAAGGCTGTGTGCATGTACGAAACATAGCAATGAAACACCTTGTATATCATACAAATTTTAATCCAAAAGGAATCATGAAGAGCTTTTGGACTTCATCCAAAAGCACGAGTTTTTGTACCATGCTTTTGCTGTATTTTCATATCTTTTAACTTTTATTTTAATCTAAATTATGTGAACCATTTCTCATAATGTGACGCACAATGTGTGATATATAATTGTTGTGATCATTGTCGATTTTTGTTGTGTTTGATCCATGGATATGTCTTTTGTCTACTGACAAGTAACACTGATGATGGCTACGGCCGAAAGCGCTCTGTTACGCTCTTCATGATTCCTTTTGGATTAAAATTTGCATGATATACAAGGTGTTTCATTGCTACATTAAATATTTCACCATTAATCGCTGTTCCTGGAGGTGCCTACATGGTAATCTGCTTTCCATCAATCGCAGCTACGCAATTAGATTAATTCCAGAGGTCTTCAATTTTTTTACACATCTCTGAAGTAGTTCCGTTATCGGATGTGGTATGACGCAATTTCTTAGTTTTCCAGATTACGTGACTGGTAAAAGTTGCAATATTTTGTATGGTTGAGTGTCCCATCCTGAAGTTAAATGACAGCTTCTGGTCTGCCCGTGGAGCCAAAAACCTGGAAAAGGAAAATTAAATGGCACTGTTATGTATTTATGGATAGCTCAATTTGTTTGTTATTTATTTGTTTATTGTTTAAGGTGAGACTTGCAAGATGTGAAAACCACTTAGATCCTGTCCTGAAGGCTGAAAAAACAGAGCAACCAAAAGCGAAGAAGCTACAACAAATAGCAAAAATGGAAATATTGGGATGTCATATGATCTTTTGCCGCATACTAAAGGAAGGGAGTGAGTATTATGATTATGAAGAATTGTTTTATTGTTGAGATTATCAAAATGTTTATGAATTTTTTAAACCTTCGCGACTTACATCGCCCATCAAATTTTCCTGATCCTGTATTTTTTGCAGGACGCCAACAAACGTTTGTGATGAAGAACGGATGAAAACTTTGAAGGTGGAGTTCAAGCTGAATTTCCTCAGGATAAAGTGGGGCTAGATGGCACAACGTGTGAGACGGGTTTTTTCATCGAAAGGAAAAATAAATTATACTTCAGTATGTATTTTTGCTGAAAACTTTTCTAACATGTCATATTTTAGCCTATGAGTTTAGTACGGTTAGTTTGCTCGTCTGGCTTGAGAATCGTTTGGCCGATTATGCGTTGGCGTAACTCAGTCTACATTGGCCATTTAACGAGGATGGATATGAAAACCACATTGCAGCTGCGGCACTTTACTTGTACAGCACTTTCAATTTGTGTAGGAAGGTTCTAAAAACGAGTGATTTTAAAAAATGGCACAAAAGAAGCTGCTGGATGCTGAATACTCATCGAAACAGAACAAAGTGATTATAAAAATACAACCAACGTGTGAACTCAGTTGGCAGATTGCGCCAAGATCTTTTGATGTGTGCACGAAAAACCGGCAACATTCGCTGGTCGCCAACGACCAAATTACGCCAAGAGGTTCGTACACGTTGACCCAACTCATTGACCCAATTAGTTCGCCAAACGTGGGGCCATTACAGGCCGACGAAGGTGGATGTACCGTCGCGATGAACAAAAGAGATTATAATACACGGTGGACGATTTGTTGGGTGATAGCAATGTGCATACAGTTTTAAAACCCCAATATAAAATTGTAAAGGACACTGAATGAGTTGACCAAGTGCTTAAAAGTCAACAAAGAGATTAATTACGAAACTGCAAAGTATCTGACGATTTTTAGTTCAGTTTCAGCTAAGCTATACTGCTTACCAAAAATTCACAAAGAAAACGTACCTCTTCCTCCGATTGTAAGCAGTGTAGGTTCGGCCACCTATAATGTATCTAAATTTCTGGCAAACGTTTTAACAAGAGCATTTGCTGACAGAACTAACTACAATGTAAAAGATACATTTTCATTTGTGAACTCCATGGAAAGAGTGACATTACCAGAAGGTTACGTTGCGATGTCATTCGATGTGGCCTCTCCACTTCATTTGACATTTAAATTATTGCAGTCTCATTGGTAATTTATAAATCCACACACGGGATTATTCTATAACAGTTTTTTCAGGTTATAATAATTTGTTTGCGAAAACTGTTATTTTTCTTTCAATGGCCACTATTACCAACAGATATTTGACACTCCCATGGGTCACCAATCAGTCCAATTTTGACCCAAATAACCATGGATCATTTGCTGGATACAATTATAGTAAGATTACCTTTTAATTTGCCCTTTTTACAAATTTGTTGATGATATTGTCACCTATGTACCATCAAATCATATTGACTCCATCCCGAACACATTTAACTCTGTTAACATTTTCAATTCACTATTGAGAATGAAAAAACCAACACTGTTCCCTTTTTAGATACCTTGTTAATACGAACTAAACATAATAGTGTCATATTGAACTGGTATCAGAAACCGATATCATCTGATCGATATATTTATTAATTACTATTCCAACCAACCATTGAATCAAAAATATATCACGATAATCGCCATGAAAAACAGGGTCATTCATATATCTGATGAGATATTTATACGAAAAAATCTTGACTCTTTTTAATTACGGATCTAACTGCTTTGACGTCCCCGCTGAAGATCGGAGAGTTGACGATATAAAATATAAAAAGTTACCATACGTCCAAGGCTTAACAAACAATATAATATCACATTTTAAACATTAAAATACCGATAGAATAGCCATCAGGGGTAATTTATCAAAAGGCGTAGGAGCGATTTTCGCAAAATTGAGATTTTTGCACTACAGTGCACACAAAAATAGTATGCACGAAATACCATAATGACGTAAAATTTACATAAAAAATAAGGTATGTTTTAAAGGCGTATGGACCAATTTCCACATTTCCCAGTTGTATCACAAAGGCGTACAGGCTCTTAAACCACAAGTTAAACTTTAAAAATTATTATCACTAAAAATCATAAGGGCGTATACTGTGGAAGGGGTCCTTGTATATAAGTTTTAGGTGTCCTACGCCATTATGATTTTTACTGCAGTCGTCGTCAAGCAGGCTAAGCGAGTTGACTCATAAATTATGGGCCCTTGAAAGTCACAAAGCGTTATAAAAGCATAACCTCCAAAAAGCAGATTTACTGAAAATCATATACGTAAAAAATATACTGCTAAACCTTCATTTGGCTAATGAGTGGAAAATGTAGTCAACCGTAAAAGCTGGGAATATCAATTTTGCATAAGTCTATCTTCGTCCTTCAAAAAATTGTTTGTGCGCACGCTCTGTACGGAACGTTCTGATTGGTCCATTTGTCGCGCGTCAAACTGGCCGAGGCCGACCCGTGTTCCGTTTATCGATCCATCATCACCAACCATCTTGGAATTTGGAATTATTGGATTTTTTGCTGTTCTTTGTTCTTGTGTTTTATTGTGTCGTGTGATTCGTATCGTATCTTGTGCACATTAAATTGTAATTTCAATTTAAAACTGTTTTTAATTGAAATCACGTGCTTTGAAAATGGAAAGCAAAGTTGGAGAAGCAAGCGTTGCCTTTTGTGTAATAAAGAAAGAAGTAAGGAAGTACCGTTGCATAGGTTAAGATTTCTTCTTTGATACGTAATCAAACTTCGGCTATTCGACCAATGAATCGGTTTCAAAATGACTTAATTTACTTACTTCTTTTTAGTTCTCAAAGGTCGTTATTTGTTCTCTGCATTTTCTACCTGGTGATTATATGGATCCTATGGCAAAAAGATTTGGAGGTGTCTTGAAGTTAAAACCAGATAGTGTTCCGTCAATTAGAAGACCAAAAGATCCATCTACTTTTACTTTACTTCCATCTACCAAAATCGATGCTGATCCCCAATCTTGTAAGTGTACCCATAATAATTTGCGTGTTTCATTGTTTGTAACATACTTTAAATGAACTGGAACAAAAATCGAAACCACCTAAAGTGCGCAAGACACTTTTAAATGGGATTATTTATATTTTTTTAGCTCAATCCATACTGGTGACGATTTGCCAATAGCTAGTGAACTCAGATATGTTGCAGATATCGGAACACCTCATTTGGCTACACCAAGACGAGCTAAAAGGTCTCTTGATTTAGCAAAGAAAAAAAATTTCACCAAAGCAAGAAAATTAAAGTTTTTCAGCGGAAAAATAGAACATTAGAGAGAGTTAAATCCCTAGAAGAGTTGCTAAATCATCTCGAGAATCAAAACCTTCTATCAGAAAATAGCGTTGATTCAATGGTAGTAAGTTCAATAGGTAGGTTTTAAAAACTCACTGTTTTACTGATTTTCTGTGTATGTATTAGTGATGTAAATGAAAAAAGTCAATGTTTTTTCGAAAAAAAAAAACAGAGGCGTCACGTTTTTCAATTTAAATGAATTTAAATGAAAATAAAAAAATATATAGTTGAAACAGGTTTGATGACTTTCCATTCAGAACATCTTACATCCTAATAATCGGAACAGTTAATTTATTTGAAGATTATTTCCAATACTACGGAAAAAATACTAGGTACCTACTTTTTACTGTTTCAGTGCATTTTTCACAATTTATGTTTTTGGATATTGAGTATGTTTTTATTTGTTTAAATAAAGAAACATGTTTTTGAAAAACCTTAAGGTGTTAAAAAATGCTTTTCTACGCTAATATATATGTTTGTGTATAAAGAGTGTTCAACAATAATTGTCACGGTCGAGTCGCCTATGAATTGAATGGCAATTGTCACAAAAAATATATGTCTTGGCTAACATTGTAAAAATGATTGGGTACATGACAGCCTTGACATTTAGTGACAGTGGCCATCAAACAAAATAGAAAAAGAAATCTTCAGCGAACTACGACCATAACAATTATTAAATGCCCAATATTAAATCGGTATGTAAGTTATGCTCATTTATTTTGTTTTAAGGAAATGTACCCGACAGTATGAAAGCCTTGATTGCCCGAAATTTACAAAAAAAAAACTGCAAAATACTCTCCAGAATTACGAAAGTTTGCCCTCACCTTGTAGTTTTAAGTGCAGCTTATAATTATGTCCGAAAAATTTCGAACAATCTTTTACCGGCCCCAAGTACATTATGAAGTTGGTATAGTGTTGTTGATGTGAAACCTGGATTTTCACAGGAAACAATGAGGGCAATTATAGAGAGAAATAAGATTGCCACAGTACATTTTAATCTTGTGATAGACGAAATGTATATCAGAGCTCAGTGCATTTATGATAATGGGAAGTTTTTGGGAGGCGTTGACTTGGGCACAGAATTATGTCAAGAAAATGATACTTTTCAGCAAGCAACCAACGACCTAGTTTTCAAGGCGTTTGGATTAAATGGCTATTGGAAAGTTCCGCTGGGGTATTTTTTAATAGCAGGTTAAACAGGAAGGAAAAGGGCCAATCTGTTAACAAAGTGTTTGGAGGATATAAACCACACAGGTGCAAAATTATTTTCGATAACATTTGATGGAGCTACTTCAAATTTGTCCATGTGTACATGTTTGGGGGCCAATTTTGATTATTATGGAGGAAATTTCAAACCCTGGTTTATAAACCCCTCGACAAATGAAAACATGTGGGTGTTTTTTGATGCATGCCATATGATTAAATTGGTTCGAAACACTTTGGGTGACAAGGGGCTTCTAAGGGATGGTAATGGAAACGCTATTCAGTGGGATTATATAAAGTTATTATACGAACTTCAGTGCAACGAAGGTTTACATGCTGGCATCAAATTGTCTAAAAAATATGTTTTTTTTTATGAACCGGATGAATGTAAAACTTGCTGCTCAAACTGTAAGCCAAAGTGTATACAATGCTTTCAAATTTGAAAATGAATTGAAAATTTCCAAATTTGAAGATTGTATGTCCACAGCTGAGTTTTGCTTAATATTCAACAATATTTTTGCCTTGCTCAACTGCAAGAACAAATTAAAAAAAAATAAATTTAATATTCCACTAGAGAAAAGTCATTATGATTTCCTGTATCAAAATTCTGTACAATTTGAGAATTACATTTGTAGTTTAGAAGAGGGGTTCCAATTTTAAAAAGTAACCGTAAAACTGGATTTTTGGGATTAATCATTTGTATGAGGAACTCATACAAATGACTAACGAACTATATAAAAAATTAAATGAATTGGGCCAAGATTTTTTATTAACTTTTAAATTAAGTCATG
>MU194172.1:2528-20198 GCA_016904865.1 Pissodes strobi | reverse complement strand
TTTATTAAAGACGTTGCGTTTTATTTTCTGCGTACATACGCGTGTGCCACATTTTGGTATATCTGCTTTTACGAGTCTGGATTCAGAGGTGAGAGGATGTGGTTTTAGAACACTGCCATATAAATTGTATCAATAGTCATACCTCTGTACTCGGTTGCAAAGGTTCCTCTCCCTGGTGAACTGAAGATGAAGAATCTTAGGCCTATAAGTATTATCGAAGGTTCTTGAATAAATCCTGGAAAAGTATTTCCTTTCCGATTATATTCCGAAGAATCGATTCGGTAAAATATTCGGTTAGTTCGAATCGATTCATTCGATTCGCATTAAAATCGTATGAATCCGATATGCCGATATGATATCATTAGAGTAGCATTTAAAGATCCTTTACACAAATAGTGCACTATGTAAAAATCGACCTCTCCTATTGGTCGATCCATCTCGTATTACGATATGTCTGCGTGATGCAATCGATTTCTATCTAGAGCTCCCGTGGTGTAGAGGTTTAGATCGTTGGGTCTCACCTGGAAAACGCGGGTTCGAACCCCGTCGCTTTTTTTTAATTTTTTTTTAAAGATTATGTTTCTAAACAGCTTTTTTTCTTGATTTTGAGTATGTCTTGGGTTAGATTGGGTTAGCACCTGGTTAGTTTCCTTTTCTTGAGCCCCCGTAGCGAGCGGAGGGCCATGCGGATCGACCAATGGGAAAGGCCGATTTTTATTTAGTGCACTATTTGTGTAAAGGATCTTAAAATGCAAATGATACCTCCATCGAGATAAAATAACAAAGGAGGCGACATTACGTGACCATCGTATGTTCACTTCCGCCATATTGTTACTACACTTCTGTCATCGCATCGAGAGTGAGGTTTTTATCCGCTTAAATTGTGTTTTTAAAAAGATTTTTGTGATATTTGTGTTAGTTTTAAGTAAATCATTATGGTGTCTTGTGTTATGCGCAGTTGCGGTAGCAGAGACGGTGTAGACAAGAAGAAATCTACGGGAATAACGTTTCATAGGTCAGTATAAATAAAAAACAGAGCCGTACTTAAAGTAATTTTTTGGCGTGCATTAAGAACACTGCTTTTTTTTCAAATATACATGAGTTATCTGTTCTAAGTTGACATCATAGGCAATTTATTTTCACTATTTCAGTAATTTTAACATTTTTTGCTAACAGAGTTATTAAATTTTTAACAATAGTAAGTATTTAATGAACAGAGTTTTTTTTTATTAAGATTAGAGTACAATAATGACTTAATGGCATTTACTTTTTCATCATGAAGCGTGGGTGAAATTTGTAAATAGGGCAAATTGGCAGCCATCAAAGTATAGTGTGCTCTGTTCCAAACATTTTTCTGGAGAATGTTTCGATAAAACATCCCAGTGTTACGTTCGTTTAAAGTTTGACGCCGTGCCTACGTTAAACAAGGTACAGTATTCTATTTTATAAGAATTAACGTATTATTGCTCGTTAATGTGATAATTTCACTCACATTTAACAAACCAATCAAAATCCTCGGTTCCCTAAGTAACGGGGTGTTTTTCGATAAGACGCGGTGAAATGACCAAAACGAAAAGACCCCTCGTTTTTGGAGTATTACGTAACAATAGATATATTTCAAAATCATAATAATTTACCGCATATAATTCGTATTAGAATTTAAAAATGCTATTCAACTAATAAATAATTAAAATTAACGCGGCTATTACCATTATTTTATTAGTTTGACACTTTAAAGGTACGTATAAATATGGCGAGTCGCGCGCGAAACGCGCCTCCTACGAGCCTAGTTCGTCATATTTATACGGGGCTCGCGAGTCTACCACGAGCCGCTCGAGGGTGTCGGTTTTTGGGGTGACCTCAAAGAGATTTTGCGCGTCTAGTGGGACGGGTTCGTGGCAGGCTCGTTGAAAATTTAGTTTGCAGCAACCACGATTATTCTGTCGCACTTCTTCACACAACCACGATAATTCTGAAGTGAGCTGAAAAGCAAATCCAAAAGTTCGTCGATGGCTCGTGGCATGCGCGTCTCTATTGATGGATACGGGATACTCGCGGCAAACTCGCGTCGAGCTCGCTGCTCCAACAAAGTTGCAGCGAACCACGAATTTCCAAGAATAGGCTTGGCTCGCGCGCGTCTCGTGCGCGTCTCGCTATATTTATACGCACCTTAAGATGATTTTCTAATGCGAAACGCGAATGCGTCTCATCAAGTAGCCTGGATCTTACAAAGGAATCCCGTTGCTAGGGCAACGAGTAGGTATGACGGATCAACTTCTAAATTATCCGCCATTTTAAAAAGGGCATTTATTTATTTAAATCCTACATATTATTGTTATTTAATGATTTAGCCTTTTTCATGTATTAAAATCGCTGTTAACTTCCCTTGCTACTAAATAAATTCCAAATAAAAAATACACTTTTTCTAAACAAATAGTTCTTGAAATTGTCCTATAAAATATACCTCTAGCGTCACCGCCTTATCGAAACCCATCGATGTAAAACTCAAAAATGCAATTTTCAAAATAATGTCTATGAAGTTGGTGAGAGCTTCCGAGGAAATTGTATACCATTGGAAAACTTAAGCATATTGAAAATTAGCCCTGTTCATAATATAAATACAACTTCCACAGAACATTCTGTATATGGCGTCAACCTTCATACTCATAATTATTATTTCGAGATAATTGAAAATGATCATGATTATTTGCCCGATCCAATGTCACCATATGCAAAATATATTATTACTTATATTGCAGGATATATTGTGCATTATTTAAAAAACAAAATTGTATGCGAAGAGTGTGTAAAATCTTTAAGCAGCGATACCAGAGACTGCTTTCTGTATTCTTTCATAGATATTAAAAACAAAAAAGGGCTGCAAACGCGAAATTGCTATTTTGGGTCTTGGGGGCATCTCTTTTGATAATTTATTTAATTCTATTTTTAAGGATTTTGTATTTTCAAATACCTTTTCTAATTTAGTTACACATAGTTTCGACCAGTCTGTATTTGACAGTCACAGAATTTTGTTGATCAAAAGTGTCATTGAAAAGTACTTAAATATTAGAATAATTTATTTAAGTAAAAGTAAGCAAAGTAAAGAAACAAGTATAAGACACCAAAGTAACAAGAATGTATTGTTTAAAGGACAATAATTAAATAACTTTTATAAATATTCATTTGTTTTTTTCTACAGTTGTCCACTTAAATTAGCCTGCATAAACTAATGTGTAACAAGTGCTGAAAATAGTACTTTTCACAGGAGTGGGACAGTTTGGTGTCATAAAGTCATACAAATGTGAAAAACGAATTTCAAACGTGTTCCATACTACTTTTTCTTTCTATAATTTAAACATATTTGTATTTTTAATAATGAAACAGTTGCTAATGGTCAGGGCCTTTCCTGCCCAAGTAACAATTGTGAGACACCATTGATTTATTTAGGGTTTAAAAGTGCTTTAATATGTTCAATAAAAATATATTGGTTTTAAAGCCACCTTAAGATAAACTAAAAGTTCTTTAAGACCACTTATTCTTATGCAAAGGATTTAATGCCCTCTTTAAATCAAATTAAAAAACTATTTGCTCTTAATGCCCTATTGATCTTATACTGGTTTTATAATACTCTTGACACTGACTATTTTAAAACTAATTTGCCTTTTTAAAGAATTAAATAGCAAGTTGGATTTAAAACAATTAATTTTGGAACAAATAGGTTTAAGGTAGTTTTAAGGAGTGCCCTTAATGTACTCATTAAAACCAATTAAGAAACCTATTTTATCTTAAGACTATATGCTCAATAAAATTCCACATTAAATCCAGAAACCGCTGTTCGGGGTTCCCCATTTGTTATAAATGCTATTAATGTAACAAAATGTAACAGTAATATGCAAAACTTAATGGTTTTTCAATTAAATTAGGCACACAAAAAATGAAAATGCACTAAATGCAGCAATCACAGAACCGGCACTATTCGTAAGGTTAAGAGTTCATTCCCGTGCCAGACCACTTTAAATCAAGTCAGTTCCTAAGCTTTGATATATACATTTAAAGTTACCTTGAAGAACTCTTTAAGAATATAAAATTAAAACTAAATGGTTTTAATATAGTTTTAAAATTTAGTCTTGAAGACCCTATTAGAATGGTCCCTTTTTGGCTAGAAGCTGCCTCATTGTTGTTCTAAGACAATCTTGAAGACCATTTGGTTTTATTTGAAAATTTATTGTATAATTTTAAAGTGACCTTGGAGATCATGATAAAAGCATTAGTGTTACTTGGGTGGCGAGCATGCAGGACGTGCATGCACGCAGGCGCAAAATTTTAGGGGCGCAAAATCGACGGTCATTCAGTATTCTTTATTACAAATTTAATAAAAAAATAAAATTTTCTCGTATTTTATCATTTCAACATATCTACAAATTTTACCAAGCGTTTGCCTTAATAGCACAAATGTGTTCTCTCCGTACCCTGTTGGACACTATTTTCATATGAAAGTAAGGATGAACCTGTAGCAGATCCAAAGCAAAAATTTAAAATCGATTTTTGTTTTCTAATTTTAGATACAACCATTCAGTCTTTACAAAAGCGGTTTGAGGGTATAAATAAATTTCAAAATATATTTGGGTTCTTATGTAATTTTGAATCTGACGTAATTAAAGAATCATGTATATGTCGTAGTCTTATACTGAAATCCGTCATTTCATGAAAAATCTAGTCACATCATGAAGCGTCGGCATGTTGTGTAAAAATATGAAGCTACATAATCAGACAAGGCTTTTCATGAAAAACCCATAATATGGCGGCGTATTGTGTGTAAGACAACTTGCCTAACTTTGAACGTTCCCGTTTCATGAAGTGCCCACGAAGAGAACGCACATTATGTTTGAATGGCGTATGTTAATTTGGTATTTAAAGGTAGGATTATACGCATTTTAAGATCCTTTACAGTCGTAGCCGACAAATCGGCCTCTCTTATTGGTCGATCCGCATGGCCCTCCGCTCGCTTCGCTCGCTACGGGGGCTCAAGAAAAGGAAACTAACCAGGTGCTAACCCAATCTAACCCAAGACATACCCAAAATCAAGAAAAAAAGCTGCTTAGAAACATAATAAAAAAAAAGCAACGGGGTTCGAACCCGTGTTTTCCAGGTGAGACCCAACGATTTAAACCTCTACACCACGAGAGCTCTTGCGAGAAATTGATTGCACCACGAAGACATATTGTTAAAGTTTTAATACACACCTTTTTTAATTGTTGCATATTGTATGGTCGCTTATTTGGATACTGCCTATAGTATTCATTGTAGTCTCCATCAAAATACTTCTTTCCAGTATTTTGTTCCATGCCTTCCACATATAAAGATAAAATATTATCTAGCCGCTTTGCCCGCTTCACGAAGTGCCGTTCTTTAAATTCAGTCGGATCATGTTACGACGCTATCCGCCGAAAGAATGTAGTGATTTCGGGAAACGCCTCGGCAGATTATGTAGCCTCATTTATTTACACAATATGCCGACGTTTTATGATATGACTAGTCTTTTCATGAAAAAGCGGATTTCACCATGGGACTACGACATATACATTTAGATACTGCATTGCAAGTTGAGATTAATGGAGTAATATCTAAAGACATTGACAGCTTGGATTTACATAATGAAATTTCAACATATAAAATTCTTAATCCTAAAAATACTACTGATTCATCCTTTCCCATAGAAATTTTAAATTATATAACTAAAAAAATGTACTGTCTCTTTTTCCAAATTTATTTATAGTCTTAAGGATATACCTTACATTACCCATTTCAGTAGCTTCAGGTGAAAGAAGTTTTTCTAAGTTAAAACTAATAATGAATTATTTAAGGACGTCAAGAACGCCTATCAGATTTGGCCATTATTTCGATTGAAAATAATATTTCTGAGGCTCTTGATCATAATCAGATGATCAACGAGCTTGCAGCCGTGAAAGGCAGACCTGTTTTGTTTTAGGTGTGTCATTCCTTTTCTGTTTTTTAATTACAAAAATAGTATTTCTTAATTTTTGAAACCTTTATTCTTTTTATCAAAATATTTCTGTTACCTACCATCTAAGTACTAGGTATAATATTGTTTTGTGTTTTTGTTATTGTTTATTTTATTTACGTTAATTACTTTTAGTTCCTATTATTTGTTACGTTTCATAAATAGTCAAGTAAATAATCGTAATGATATATTGATTATACGTACTGTTTATATCGTTTTTTTGTTTCTTTAGGGTATATTTTACTTTTGATATACTTACCAAATATGTTTTGTGATTTTGTTTGTTTTGGTAATTTAATAAATCTTTTTTCTAATAATTTTTTATCAGTTTTGTTAATTTCAAATCATTTCCAGTTTTTTGAGAATTATATTAAAAAAATAGGACCATTTTTTTTAACTAGGGGCGCACCAAAGAAACCTGCACGTAGGCGCCAGACACCCCAGGAACGGGCCTGCTAATTGTAAACACTTACTTAGGATTACCGTATTATTATGTATAACTTTTAGATTAGCTTGTCAACTAAGTAACGAATGCTTTCAGGTCGTCTCGATTTTTTGCGTTTGTGATATTTTAAATTGAAATAATTCAAAACTAAGAATAAAAAAAAAGTCGCGAGTAGCACAGTACACGTGACAGAAGTGACTACTTCTTTATCGAGTCTCAATTTATTTTACTTATTTGAGCCGGTTCCGATACGTTATATTATTTTTAATAGATTTGGTTAGTTTTGGTTAGTCGTCTAATCAACGTTCGGTTAGTTTCACTTAGTCTCGACGTATTTTACTTATTGAGCGGATTCCGAAACGTTATAATCAAATTTAATAGATTTGGTTAGTTTGGGTTAGCCGCGGATTCAACTTTCGATTAGTTTCACTTAGTCTCACCTTATTTTAGTCATTTAAATCCGTTCCAATACGTTATAATCAATTTTAATAGATTTGGTTAGATTGGGTTAGTCGTCGATTTAACTTTCGGTTAATTTCACTTAGTCTCAACTTATTTTAGTTATCTAAACCGGTTCCGAAACGTTATAATCAATTTTTACTCTCATGAAACCAAAGAAGTATTCAGTTCAAAAATTATAAAGAAATCTACTTAGTTCGTCTCTGATAAAGTAGCCATATTGTTACTACACTTATGCCACGCGTACCGATACCGTTTTCTATTGTATTATTCAAACGGTGATAGAGCCTCCTTTTATTTTATATCTCGATGGAAACTGGGAAAACATAATGTATTTCGCTTTTGTGCAGCCCTTCGCTTGATTATTCAGTCTGTAAACCAGTGTTGCCATTCGTAGCGACTTGTCGCGAAAATAGCGACTTTTTGATGACTGTGAGACATAGCGGCGATTTACAAAAACAAGCCTATTTGTAGCGACTTTTTCGAATTTTGAATTAGGTTAGGAAGTTTTGTTAATCACTGTTTTGCGATTTGGAATTATCGTATTTATCTTGATATTCAAATTATAATTGAGGACCTGGAGCCACTGTCATGTCTGCTCTATCGGCTCGGCTCAGATTAGATCGCATCAGTTGTGGTCCGGGGTCCGGGACTTCCCCGAAATCGATCGTTCTGGTCAAAACCTTTTGTTTTTATTCCATGTTTCATAATTTGTGTGTTCGTCTGCCTAAACGCAATTTAGTGCATTTACCTTCTGCTATAGGCAGTATACTTTATACCAACTGCTAATCAATCTTTAACTAATACATGATAATCAGAATACAACAATGATTGGTTTTATATTTTGTCCAACGTTTTTCTTATTGGATAGTGACTAATTAAATTAGTTTTTGATGTGTTGTGTGTTATGTTGTTAGTTTTAGTGAAAACACTATTTTGTTTCTCCTACGTTTTTATTAACTATTTTTCCCTTCCAAGTTTATGCAGCAAAATAAAAAATCCTATTCTGTAAAAAACACGTTTTTTTTTTTTTTTTTTAGGATACTAGGATACTTACACCGATCTTATATGGAGATCGGTGGATACTTAGGATAGCGACAAAGTAGCGACTTTTCACACCAGGTTGTAGCGATTTTTGGCTTTGCCGCTCTGGCAACACTGCTGTAAACAGCCACAGAACAACGCATTATTTACGACGTAATATTTGACGAGCTATTAGGAACTAAATCTTGATAATAACAAAATCCGATTAAATCAAACTTAAATATTAATTAAAAACTACTTCAAACACTCTGAAAACCGTCATTTGTAATTACAACAACTCTAAATAACATTGAAATAGCATAGGTTAAGTGGGCTGCCGCCAAAATAAGTCACCGATGACGTAGTCGACAATCGGCGAGGCCCCGCCCACATGCGCAATGTCATATCTTCTTTTTTCTTTGTATCATGGAAAATTAAGATCCCTATAGTTTTTTTTTTAAATTGGGTGTAAAATAAAGACTGGAAAATTTTTATTGAAGCGCGTCAAGGTGCTATCCAAAACTTAGTTAAGGGCAGTGTTGCCAACCATAAATCAGAAAAATCCGTAACAGAGTCCTCAAAATTTCCGTGTTTTTCCGTGTCCCTGAAATGTAGCTTAAAAAAGGTTACTGTAAACGTAATATCAATTGGATATCGAAGAGTTAAGCTGTTAGAAGAAAGATGGCACTGAGTTGAAATGTTCAAATAGAAAATAAATAGAATATGACGTCATACATGCACCACTCCGGATTTTGGTTGGTGGGGACAACAAAAATAACGAGTAGATAGTTTTTTCTAAATTCTAATGAGTTTGAAATGTTTTTTTATACTATGCATTATTTTAATACTTTAGGCAACTGCCCCCTCCTATCGGCGCTTATGGTGAAATTACTTTCGCATTGAGCGTTTGACCCAAAGCCTAAAATTGTCAGTGGTCGTCAATATTATTTTGAAATTCCGATTTATCAACGCATTTTTGAAACTAAAGAGACCAGTTGATTGGTACATCTATTTTTAGGATCGAATAATATCTATATGAAATATCGATTAAAATTAAGTGAATTATATTAAAATGGACATATGACACAAATATAATAACGCCAAATCTTCTGTAAAAAATCCGTGAAAACACGGAAGTGTCCGTGTCGTTGGCAACACTGGTTAGGGGTGTCTTAATTCTTTATTCGCGAATCCAGCTACCGTTGGGGGCGCTGGCGTTTGTAAACAAACATGGTGGAAAGCGAGTAACACCTTTGTGTTTTGTCTTCATTTCTAATGTGAGATTTGCCGATTTGTGTGTCGTTTTGGATTTTTGTGTGAATTTTACAGTGATTTTAGGTGAAAATATCGTAGTTTGGTGTCATATTTAATTAATATTGGCAAATAGTACACGGTATTTCAGAGTATTTCTATTTGAAATATATGATACATGAAGTATGTGAAAATAAACTCTAGTGGAAATAAATATGTTGTTCGAGTATAAAATAGTTTTAATCATAGTATATTATACTTATATGCAGTGTTAGCTAATAAATAAAACTATTTCTTTGATTAGTTAACTCATTTATTACGATTTAAAAATACACAGTACCTATCCAATAAACTGCAAGCAACCACAATATATAGGTAAAAACCAAAATTTGATAGGGCCAGGCTTTTAAATAGAATTTTCTTTCTTCACTATAAAAAACAACCTATGGTTAAAGGCAATGTTGAATATGAAAGCTTAAACAGTAACTATATTTTTTTATTTTCCAGATAAATACTTAAAAAGCAATAATTCCGTTCTAAAAGCGGGTCTCTGCCAAAGCTTGCCTACATATTTTTCCTGTAATTGAACATTGCCTACTATATAATATTATTATCATTGCTGTAACGGGGCAATATACAAAAGTTGTTCCAAAAGAAAGAACTAGAAGTCCAACTAGTGTTAAAGATAATTAGCAATTTAGTTAAGTTATAGAATACTACTAACCAGTTGGAAACTAATGGATTATTTGCTGCTTACCTCGTATATTGCATAAAGGAGTACCAAATCTCAGCTAGCGAAGACCAAAATACAAAATACAGAAAGGATATAAAAATGTATGGGAAATTTACTTTCATATCTGTAATAATCCTTTCTTCATTATCTAAGCCAATAAATAAAACATACGCAAAGTAAGAACATATATTTATTTTTAAGACAGAAACTTTAAAAATCAATACTGACAAAACAAAATTTATTTGTCTTAAACAGAAAAATAAACCAGTTTAAGACTATAATAATACAATAAATGAAGTGAAAATTGAAGAAGTACAGCAAATAAAATATTTAGAACTGAGTATATTATATCTAAAACATTACCAATGCTACCTATGATATACAAATGCAGGAATTATCTGTCTTTTAAAACCAAACACAATATTTATAACACAGTCTTCCTTTCACATCTTAGATATTTATTACCAATTTGGGGAACTTGCTGTAAGTCTAATCTTAATTTATAATGTATTTATAAAACAACTTAAGTGGTATCTAAATATTAGTTAGAATCTCTCTGACACAAAAGTTGTAATTAGTATTCTCGAGGCCAGAGCTTTAAAGCACTGATTAGAGAATTATGTATTTATTGTATTGTAATATTGAGTTACATTAAATAAATGTTTTCCAATTATTTAAATTAAATCTAATAAAAACAACCATTTATTTTACACTAAACTTACTTTATATGAAGAGCAAAATAAAAAAAACTAAGAATACCTATTTAAAATTTGTTACTCGAGAGTTTGCAGATTTACCATTCCGCAGATAATTAACATAATGTCATCAAAAACTTGTATTAAACTATTTGGCAAGGGAGTATTTAAAATGTTAAAGATTCGCATTATTTGATTGACTCTTTCGATATGTATCCTCGAGTGTATCCTGGCTTTTGAAATTAAAATATTTTCCTTTGATTCGTCCTCTGTAAATTGCGCTTCTTTTTTTCAGAAAATGAGGCCTAATAATTTTAATAAATCTATGGTCGCATATATCATCTATTAAAAAGCCTTCATTGACTATAATACTGTCTCTTCTTGGCATCAGTTTATCAATTAGATTACTCTGACTAAAAATGGCCTTATTAGAGCTCCTACCACATCCTTTAGAAACAACAGTAATTAGCCCTGCTGGATAATAGTTTGCCTACCTTTATAATGGGAATATGTTATTACTTGGCAACATACGCATTTCGGTTTTTCTATAAGTACTTCTAAACAATCGATTATTATCCTCGTACTTTTAAAATCGTTAAAACATAAAGGCATATTTCTTTGTACTTCGTCAAATGAAGGCCAGTGAATAGACACTTTTAAAATATTTGCCAAATGAGATATAAATTCAATGAATATAGTTCTACATAATGTTGGTGATATTTTAAACAAAAAGTATAAAATATTAAACTTTAAAGCCATTTTCAGCTTCATGAAAACTAATATAATCCTATCTTTTATTGATAATTTTCGTTTCTTTACGTCTGGATAAAACTAAGCCATAAGATATATAATTGAGTCAAGTAACTTAAATGTAGGAATACCTGTCAAAGAGTTTAAATGCGAATCTTTTTCAATTGTTGATGCAAATGTTTGAAATAAATCTCCACTTTTAACCTGTACTTCTTTGTCCACAAGATAAGTACCCTGACCTTGCATTTACAGCAAATTGTGTACCACCACCTTTTCTTCTTCCGTGAGGTCCTCAAAAGATCTTTGCTGCAAAATATGATCATCTTCTGGAGTGTTGACGTGCTACACAGAGTGGGTAATCAGCAACAGGTGAATTTAAAGTTTCTTTCACCTTTTGCCTTTTAGCAGCATGTTTCTCATGGCACTCTGCACTTTTTCTTTTTTCTGTGTCCTCTACCACAAGACTTTTCTTTGGCAAGTTCAAAGATGGTACCGCATGTCTATTTAATTTTGGCTGAATCATCTTTACTCCTGGAACAATAAAATATATTAGTTCTGAAATAGGAATATGTACTTCTTGCATGCTGAGTATGTCTGCTTTATACTTATTATTGTTTAACTTAGACGAAATTAACTTGAACAGTAACTACCTACATCATACCTCTATTATTATCAGAAAATAGAATATACAGACTAAAAATGTAATTAAAAGAGGTTGCATATATAATAAAACATATTATTAACAATATTAAATACCTTTTGCATAGTAGTCCTCAGATTTGAAATGTTTTAAGCAAACGTGCAGTGTTAGTAACCGGATTTCCCATTAATAAAGCATTTTCCGATGCCTTTGCCTTATCCATCTCTTCTTCAACTCCTGCTGCATTTGTCAGTTTAACTTTAATACCACTATTTTGGCTCGGGCAATAGTGGAAATTCATGTTTTTGTCCTTTCCTTTTCTGTAATGGCAATCGTAAACACAACAATGTGTTATGCTTCGCTTTCGAGCCAGAGGCCATTGTTTTATGTTTGTAGTCACAAAGAAATACACTTTTCTCTCCAGTAAACGTCCAAAAGCAACTATAAAATGAAAAACACGAATACACGAGTCTATAAATGCTTTGAAAGATACGATCTCGACGAAAATCACATGTAAAATGGCCAAATGCCGGTCGATGTAGTGATGTAAAATATTTGAGTAAGCGTTACAAAGTAAGCGTTACTTGTCAGGACTCAAACTATAACTAATATCCGTTGTAAAAAAGACTCGTTCTTTTTGCTGTTTAGTTACTTTTTACATTATGTACTGAAACTACTAAATCACGTACAAGAAGTAACGAATAACGATGAACAAACTCTCAGATTTACGGCTTCCCCGTACGCTGATTCGGACTCGATGCGATCGATGGCGAGGTTATTGGCGACCTGGTTTCTGTTTATTTTTTATTCGCGCCCGCACGAGTGTTAATGTTTATGTTCACAGATGGCGACATCATATGACAAGGTTGAAGGTTCTTTGTATTTTTGTTGATATGTAAACACTTGTTTGGGATTTTGGGGAATCACAAATAGTTTCAGCATTCCCGCGTTGATTGTTATTTAATTTATGCTTGCATTTTGCATTACCATTACGCTCTAGTTTTTTTATTATTATTACGTATTGTTCTTTATTATTATATCTAGTATTATTTTGCTGTGTGCTCACTGTTTTCTAAAAAAATATGGAAAAGTCGGTAATGAAAAGAAGTTCAATTTGGATACACTTTGATATTTTATCGGATCAAAAAGCCAAATGCAATTTATGTAGAAACATTTATTCCTATAAAGGCGGAAATGTGTCGAATCTAAGGAAACACCTGAAAGTAAAGCATCCAACAATAATTTTGAACGAACCTTCCGAAAAAAAGATAGCCGGCCAATATGAAGATGAAGATTGCAGATCGTCTACTGAAGTGAATGAAGATGAAGGTATGTCGGTATTTTAATATTCTTAAATGAGATATAATTCCGAAAAGGAATTAAACTGTCATAGTCATTGAATATTCGGAAATTACATTATTTTCTTTTTAGTACGTTAAAAGCGTGTTTCTTAGATTGTAGACAACTACACATGTTTTATTACCCTACTATATTTTAATTTTAGGTTCATCGACATCGTCCAGGCCACAATCACAAGCATCAACGTCCTCGGAAGTGTCACTGTCACAACAAGCATCAACGTGCTCGGCAGTATCACTGTCACAACAGGCATCAACCTCCTCAAACATGTCACAACAAGCATCAACCTCCTCAAACATGTCACAATCATCGACTTTCATAAACAGTACAGAAGTTGTTGGCGGAATTGAAAAAAAGAGAGCAGGTATGTCATCGTCCTTGATTATTAAGAAGCAATCAACTTTAAAGGGATTCATATCTAAACCCATTTCTTTAACACGGCAGAAAAAAATCAACGGTTTGGTATTAAATATGATCATAAAAGATCTTCAGCCTTTTTCAGTAGTTGAAGATCCTGGGTTTCGCGAGCTCTTGAAGGAACTTGAACCGTCCTATGTTATACCCAGTAGGCCAACTTTTAGTAAGTCTTTAATGCCTGCTAAATACGATGAAAAAGAACAAACCCTGAAAGCACTTCTTCAAACAGCAGATTATATTACATTAAGTACTGATAGTTGGACTTCAATCAACACCGAAGGATATGTAGCTGTCACGGCACACTTTATATCAAATGGCTGGATGTTTCATGGCTGCCTGTTGTCGTGTTTTAACTTCGATGGTAGGCATACCGCTGAAAATTTAGCTCAGGAATTACGGCGAATAGCCCACGAATGGGATATTTCTGACAAGGTGTACGCAGTTGTTACAGATAATGCTGCTAATATTGTAGCAGCAGTAAGAGCTACAGGCTGGGCCCATATTCCGTGTTTTGCACATACAATCAATTTAATTGTGAGGGATAGCCTTAAGAATATTGAACGATTACAAAGCAACATTAAAAAAATCGTCGAACATTTTCATCGGAGTTCACAGGCAAATAGTAAACTATTCGAAACTCAAATTCAAATGAAGCCCAGTGTTGTTCCTTTAAAATTGATAAATGATGTGCAGACAAGGTGGAATTCCACCTACTATATGATGGAAAGAGTGCTGTTATTAAGTGAACCACTGTCTGCAGCCGTAGGCGTTCTGCATAATCCTGTAACTTTACCTACAGAAGAAGAGTGGGTTTTATTGAAAGAAGTCTGCAAAGTATTAAAGCCTTTTGAGGTAGTGACTGTGGAAATGAGCTCTCAAAAACAGGTTACTCTTTCTAAAATAATCCTGATTGTGAAAGGATTAGTATCCTCATTAGATCGTATTAAATTACAACTAGAAAACCAGTTAGGCAAAAATTTGATACACTCTTTTCTTGCATCGATGACTTCACGTTTTGGAAATCCGGAAAATAACATAATAATGGGAAAATCGACTTTTCTTGACCCAAGGTTCAAAGCGAAAGGCTTTAATAATGATGAATGTTTAAAAAGGGTCAAGGATAGGCTTCAAGAAGAGGTGATTGCGCTTATAAAAAAAAATCAACAAGAAGGCAATAAGACTGACCTTGAAAGTGATTTAAAAACCGCACAGTCAATACTTGCAGTGAATAAAGAAGCTGATGACTTAATATGGCAAGATTTTGACAATTCTGTCAAATGCTCAAACAACGTAACCAGCCCAACAGCAATAGCAATTACAGAAATAAAAATGTACACAGAAGATGCATATTTAGATCGAAGAAAAGATCCGCTCCTGTGGTGGCAAGAGAGACAACAGATTTATCCGTCGCTTGCAATATTGGCAAAAAAATATTTAAGTATCGTTGCTACTTCCGTCCCGTGTGAGAGAATATTTTCCAAAGCGGGGCAAGTGGTAACAGATCGAAGAAATAGATTAAAGTCTAAAAACGTAGAACGTATTCTATTTTTACATTGTAATGCAGATTTATAACTAATAACTAGTGCTTATTTCATGCATAATATACATTTTAGTTTTATAAAAAAAATTTACTATTTGATTATTATATGTTATTCGTTTGTTTTAGAAAGTAGATTGCTGATAGGATAGCAAACGTATTCAAATATACACTTTTCTCTTTACACTTTTTTTATGTCTTAAAATTAATTGTTTACTATAATAAAGTAAGCAATATATTATGGAGGTCAAAGGTAAAATAATTAATAACTACTAACTAACTAGTAACTAAATATGATATTTATTTTATTGTGCACTATATACTTTTAGTTTAGACAAAAGAAACGAATCACGCTAACGGCTGACACTACTAGGATTACTAAGTAACTAATAACGAATAACGAGTCCAAAGTAACGAGTCCTGGTAACAAAAGTAACTATTCGTTACAAGTCTTTGAAAGTAACTAAACTTTACATCACTAGGTCGATGATTACTCGCTTTCTAGGTTCAAATTTTTTCCGCATAGAGGGCGCATTGATTTCTGGATTTGCCAATAGATAGGCGATTATTTTGTACATATTCCAAAAACTGATGAAATTTTCCTGCAACACTCTCCCATCCTCCACATCTCAGATGCAGCTGGAAATTTAAGGCTTTATGCCTACATTTTTTGGAGGCTCAAAATCATAGAAATAAGACTCCTAGAAGGCTGATAGAGTGAGAAGTCCCTCACGGAGTTATAAGGACCTTATATTTACTTGCTTACATGCAGTTTATATAACAACACCGTTGCCAAACTAGGAGAAATTTACCGTTTTATGTGTATTTTAATTAGATGACTACTGAAAAACGTGGGAAGTAAACCCCGAACCGGAATTTTTTTAAATCTGTTTCATATTATAAATTTACTCTAATATTTTCGAAGTATATGTTGCTAAGATTTTTGATTATGTTAATAATTTTTGTGTTACGTTAAAACTTAGTACTTTACATATCTTATACTTGGCAACGTTGCGAGATTGCAAGGACGTGGACCCGATCGGACGCCATCATGAATTCTTGTTTTCTTTGCTTTTCGACTCGATGTTCAGTTTTGTAAAGAGTTCTTGTGTTTTTTATTATTGCCGTGTGTTTGATAGTACTATAATTGGTTTTCGGTGTTATTTGAGAAAAATTCCTTCAACTTAATACTCAACATGCCTTTATACAGACAGGCACGCGCAAAAGCTACGAAACTCAGCGTTTCTGTCTTACACATGGATATTTTGTCTCTCTTCCTTCGTGAGTAGATCTGCTTATATACTCTTATATATTAGCCTTCTAGGAGTCCTATTTCTATGCTCAAAATGAACATTATTGGGCGTGGCACCTGAAAAAAATTTTTACCTCCGGCGGCGGCGCGACCGGCAAGCTTCCTTCTTTTGTACTGATGATAGCAAGGCCACCTATACGACAAGGCCAGGAAGCAGCATATTATGAGTCATCACAGGTAGACCATTGAGTCGACCGTAAAATGTAAACAAACCAGAGAACAAACTGTAATGTGCTGTAATTATCTAGTGTTTTTATCATTCTATTTTCGGTTTTTGAAGGGAAGGTAATTATTTTGTTTGATAGGGGGTCGGGGGGCTTTAAATTAAAAGGGAATTATTTTGATGTATGTTTTAATTTAGTTTCTACTCACCTAAATTACCAGGGCCCTACCTTGATCATACCCTTGTACTTGTAACTAATAAGTCCTTTGCTTCCTTATTAATGTTAAAATAAGACAATATGATAAAACAGGAGACAAGTTTATTAATTATAAAAATATATATGAGAAATACAGAATACATTAATAAAATAAATATTAAATCGAAGATAGGAACAAGTTACTGTTACAAGTACTAGATGAAAGGAACATTATATGTAGTACCTAGCTTAAGAGTTTATAATTTACAAACCATTGTTTATGATTATTTAGTTAGTTCACCTATTGAGTTGTAAGTACCAATAACAGAATACATGATAGAATAAAACGATTAATTTAGATTCAGTCATGTTAAGTAAAAGAAATATCGCATATATAAATACAGAGCAGGGATTTTTCTATGTTGTACCTATAAGTACTGTAAATAAAATGCAAAGCAGTTATAAACCAAAAAGTAGTGTGGCAATAAAATCAAAAGGAAGGTTCGTCTTCACGAAAGTCATATTAATATAAATACGAGTAGAACTAGTTAGTTTAGTAGAGTTATAGTTCTATAGTTGATGTTATAAGAGTTAGATAAGTATTAGTAAAATGTTTCTAGTAGAAATAAAGTGTTAAGTGTTAATTAGTGTTCAAATAAAGTAACTAA